>APFE030142459.1:42812-60493 GCA_000404065.3 Pinus taeda
TTTTTACACTAGAGTGAAAATATTTTATATTAAAACATGTGTTGGGAACGCAACATAATCACCTATAAGTACATTTATAAGTGCATTTATCGTTTTGTTGATTGCATTTCTTTCTATCTTTCATGAGCTATACAAGAATCTAGCTTAATATAATTTTAGGAAAAGGGGAGTCTTGTAAGTATATACTTTACCGACCAGAACCCTCAAGTCCAAAAATTTACCATCCATTTACTATGTCATTAGAAATGAAAATGAAACATCCCATATTCTTTCAAAGCACCGACCACTTTTCCAAGTCAAATTACTCACTTGCTAACTTCCACAAGTAAATTTTGTGAGAAGGGTACGAATAGTGGTAAGCGCTCTAATTTATTCCATAGGAGGAATTTTCCTGTGTAATTTTCCTGGAATCAGGATAACCTCTTGAACACTTACTATTCCTTTATGCACACATGAATGCCGCATGAACCTTTACGCAAATAGGGACGGTTTGAGATGGGTCTACGATAATAATAACCACCTTTACCCACTTCATCCCTTTTGTTATGTTATTGCACCAAGAAACTATTTGGTCTCAAGCTTGACTTTCCATATCGAAACTATTCCTTGAGCAAAGAGTTCTCCCTTTTGGTCCCCTTCTTGTGTGATTAAGAAAACCACTTCGAATGCAATTCTCGCAAATTGTGGAGATTTTTTGACATTATGGCTCCAACTTGATTGAATTACATCATCAGTCCTCCTGAGCTGCAACAAGCCCCTTTAATCATTATTCTACTTTGGTACATCTCTACATGTGAAGTTTGTTGTTATTATCCCACACCATACGTGAATGGAACTGTCATTCCTATTAATTATAATTTATGGATAAGGTTGCAACAGAAGGGAGATTTGAAGTACGCTGAGTTTTCATGCTCGGATTTCTATCCATGTCTATTGGTTGATGACTTTTTTCGTGTACTATGTAATTAATTTTCTTTGACGTGCTTGGATAGATCCACTTGAGGAGGCATCAAAACCTGCACTCTGCGTCAAATATTTTAGAAGCCATGGGGAAGTGTTGGGTCTAGAGGAATTCATAAATAAAAATTAATACTTTTCTTCCTTATACATAGAAGCCATGGGGAAGTGTTGGGTCTAGAGGACTTCATAAACCATTCATATTTTCTTTGACTTGCTTAGATAGATCCACTTGAGGAGGCATCAAAAACTTCACTCTCCATCAAATATTTTACCAAATTAATACTTTCTTCCTTATACATAAAAGCCATGGGGAAGTGTTGGGTGTAGAGAGGAATTCATAAATAATTCATGGGATATAAGAAGATCAAGTTTGTTTGTTGACTTCTAAGGTACTTTTCTCGAAAAGGAAATCTTCATTAGCATGGGGAAGCGTTGGGTTTAAAGGAATTCATAAATAATTCATGGGATATGGGATGATCGAGTTTGTTCGTTGACGTTTAAGGTACTTTTCTCGACCAAGGAAGCCTTCAGTAGCACATTTTTCATCCTTATTGTGATGATCTCAAAGCACATGGAAGAATGAGATAAAGTCCATTCCTTTCCCTCTATCCTTTACTCTCTTCATGAGATGACTCAACGCCTTTTCTGGTCCGGCTATATTTTTCACCAAATCCTGAATGAGGAGAAGAAAATCCCTTATTACAATGAGGTGGAAGTATCTATACTCATTTTTTATGTTTATTCCTGGAAAGAGAGTAATGGCTTCAACGATGTTGTTTTTCATGTTTCCAAGACCCCGGAATACTTGGTTACATTGGAATACTTGGTTACATTTGTTTCCTTAGTAGTATAGTACCTTTCTCTTTTTACTAACTAATATTATTAATAATCATAAAATCTTTCTCTTTTTACGAATTAATATTATTAATAATCATAAAATATTTAACATTCCTTATTTTAAATTATAAGGATAATATAATGATAATGTCATTTGATGTATAATAATATAATTGATAAATCATATTTCAATTTAAGATGTATAATAATTCTAGATATTAAATACAAAACAAAGATAAAAACAAAAATAATTTTGTCTTTAAACAATTAAAATCATGCAAATTTTAATTGGTTAATTATGGAAAATAAATTATTAACAACTAAATAATGATTTATTTTCTTTTCATAATGTAACACCACTAAATCTTTATTTGAATGATAAAGAATTCATTTTGTTCTAGCCGATATCTTATATAGTATATATAATTATATATATATATATTAATAATATCATTTTAAAAGGACATGTGTCAACTCTACATTGAGCAACGACGAAATCACACATCGCCCTCATACTAGGCTGCAGAATATGGCTCTTTGTGCAAAGCTTTGCCACTGATTAATCCTCTAGCATAATAAGATATAGAATACTAGCATATTCATGCAAAGTGTGGGTACGCACACTTCATATGTATACTAATAATTATTGTAAGAATCAATAAAAAAAATATGATCACTTATTAGGTAGGTTAATAACATAATGTAAGATAATGGGATGAGGGAGAGGGAAATATAGAATTCACATGGAACATTTTTTTCTTGGTAATTGTTTTATTCTACTCATCAGAAAATTTAATCAGTTACATAAAACACACACCAACAAATGTAATCTACTACCAAGATCCCAAACTAAAAGGGCTATCCTAAATATACTTATGCATGAGAAAAGAACTCGATGGCCTAGAAACGTGGCCCTAAGGAAACCAAGTAGAGGAAAAATGGAGAAAGTGGTAACACGATGCATACATAGTTTTTGTAAAGTATTTTTTCCCAAAATAGAAAGAAAAACCAGCTAAACTCCAAAACTAGAAAACCCATAAAAATACATACTTAAAAAGAAGAAGCCATCTAATCCATGCAAGTAAATCTAAAATTATGCCTCTAGAGGAAGAAAGCTTGAATTACCATTCTTTTGGATGTTAAGGGGGTGGTATCTAGAACTAGAAATACAATTTGAAAGAAAATTCCCAAAATATTTTTTAGTTAAGCATTTGTAGAGAGTGAGGACTTGTGCTTGCTTTTCTAGCCTATTAAGATGTGCAAAATATTCCCATCACTCTAGCTCTATACTAGCATATGCATGTGATACCAACATCTTGGTGTGCCAATACAATTCTAGTGTCCTAAAAGACTTCAATATATAAGTAAAACTTAAGCCTCTATCCACAACAAACTCCTTAGCTTTAGCTTCAATGGCCTCATCAAAGATGGAACCCCTCTCTATTTTGAACTCCTCTCGTAATAATTTAAATTATTTGTGGATTGCAAGAGAAATAGCTTCATGAAAACACTAATGTTACTCCATGGAAGCAAGCCTACCATTATTTTAGTGAGTAGGAGGCCATCCTCAATAAGCTAGATGGGGTGCTATGAGGATAAGTAGAGACAAATGTTGGTAAATCAATACATGGAGTAAGGAGGGAAATGACATAGCTAGATAAGGTTGAATATGGAAAAAAAAAAGTATATAGAAAAAGCTCAAAGTAAATCAATAGCCAATAAACTAAACTAGAAAAGCCATATGTCCCACATGGCACAAGGGGTAATGCTACTTTATCTTAGCATTAATTTTAGAGCTCCAGGACTAATCATAAGAATATATAGATGCATTCATATCATTGGAACCCTCTAATAAGTGGGGGTTTTCATTATTAACCATGGTGTTTGTTGCATGCAGTGGAGCTAACAAGTGTCTTCATGACATAGATGACCATGAAATAATGTATACAAGCACCATATGTATCCAATCTCTACATGCAGAGAAGAGAATTATTTTTATAATAGCACTAATATAATTTAAATACAAACACATTGATCGAGCAGGATCCCAAAACGCCAATTTTTTAAGTCTTCAAAACACAACAAAACTAGTTTCAAATCGAAGAGTTTATCATTCTCAATCCAGTGGCGTGAGCGACACCTCAAATGGAAACCATATGTGAAAGTTATGGCCCGTTGAAGCTTTTCCAAAATAACTAAACATTTTGCAAGCACGACCCACAGTTCCACGTGGCATGTTGACATCAATAGTATGAATATTGACCTCATCCATAAGGCTAGTGATGTCAGCAAGGTGACATGGTTGTATAGATCAAGGATGACCTATCACAGGTTGAAACGTGCCATGATGATGTTAACATGGCATCAACAAAGTGACATGGAAGTGTAGATAAATGACTGAGTGCCATGTGCAGAGTGATGTTAGCATGACATAAGCAAGTTTGGTGGTCGGTTAAGGGAGCAACAATTTGCACCAGCAGTGGTTGTTGGAATGCAGCCACCGCCAACGACGAATTTGTTGCCTCTTTAAAATGTCCAGTCACCCTTACAAATTGACAGGTGGATTTTAACTACTATGCCTTAAATGTCCAGTGACCCTTAGAAATCCTGACTAGACCTACCCTTCTTTTTGGCTGCCCTAGAATGATTTTTAAAAATTGTCTTGATATCATCATAAGATAACTAGTAGATGTCCCCTCGAGGTAGCATGTTTAGCGTTTTTAGGATATCTTCCCTGATCCCTCTAAGAAGGGCTAACTTGAGTGATTTGGTATTGAGGGTGCATCTAGTCCTATTTTAGCTGAGTTGGAACATTTCCTCATAATATTCCATGGATTCATCATGTCCCAGGATCATTCTGAAGATTTATTCTTTGGTATCCTACTACCTAAAGTAGTCCCTATACTTTTCATTGAAGGAATTTTGCATCTCAGCCTAAGTAGTGATGTTATCATGAGGCAAACCCATGAACTAGTGCAAGGCTACATCCTTAAGGGTGGATGGGAACAGTTTCAACTTCTAGTTATCAGAGGCATAATCATAAGTTCTACAGATGACAACAAACTCAAACAACAAGATATTAGGGTCTTCTGAGGTTAAGCCATGGAAGTGGGGAAGGGATTCTTCTTCTTCTTCCCCAATAGGCTTTTAAAAGATATTTCGTTGTTAACTTAATGGGTTGTCTAGCTCCCCTACAGTCAAAGAGGGAACTTGACAACCACCGAAGAAGAGGGAAGGTTGGTTATGTGATGGTGTGGGGGTATTTGGAAAAACATTTCCTAAATTGTCCCTACTTCTACGAGGCATGGATAATTTTTTATTTTGTTTTAGTTTTTTTTCCAGAATTACTTGTAAAATAGAAAGAAAATAGAAATTGCAACTATCTATTGAATGCAAAATAGAAAGAAAACAACAATTGCAGCTATTTACTAAATGTCAAATAGAAAGGAAAGCATAAATTACATATACCTAAACACCTCCCTCGCAACAGCGCCATAAATTAATGAGCTTTAGTATTGTAGCAAGGATGCTACAACTCCTAGGCCCACCAACTATACTTTATCAACCCGGTGTTTGTACAAACTTGGAGGTGATAGTGTTGTATGCATAATAGATGCAACAGTCTACTCTCATCACTTTTCAACTCACGTGATAGACTACTAAGGGTTTCAAACCATTCTTCTATTGACTAGAAGGAGGCAGACTACTGATAGTGAATGTAAAGGTATCTTCAATGAAAGAAAGTAAATGCTTGCCTATTCTAGGAAAATGAAAGTGTTGAATGGAAACCACTATGAAATACCATGAAATAACCTAGCTAAGAATTGACACACATTACCTACAGAAGAGAACTAATTTAACCTTGCATTCTATCATTTAGCTATTTGAACTAACTGGGCATGGAAGTTATCCTATCATTGTTATGACTGATGTATGGATGCACTAGGTATCTGTTGAAGCCTCGAAAATTGCTGGAACAACATGGGGGATGACCATCCGTTCCGGACCTTAAAACAACTCCTTTTCCATTTGGAATGGTGGTTCCGACTGGTTCAACTAGGTCGAGTTACCTTCTCTCAATCTCCAATGGTTTTAAAATATGACTTTCATTCACCAATGGAGAAGAGACATCAGATTGACCGTCTTGCTGATCAGGCAAGAAAGTGATCCATAAGCTAATTTGGGGCTCATCCAATCCACTACTAAAGTTTGCATCTTTGGGAAGAGGACTTAAAAGGATGTAGAAATTAATCTAAATGCAAACTTATTTTAAAATGCAAGCAAAGGGAACTCTCTTAATCATATCTCAAAGAGGCAGATATAGATCTAACCCAACGAAGAGCAAGATATTTGAAGCATTGGGATTTAAATATGTCTTGTTTATAATGAATATCAAATTAATGAACTAGTTCAACTAACTGACATTATGGATACCAAAACACATCCTATTGAGACCTCTTAACTGAAATAATCAATCAACAACACTAAGGAAGAAGTTCACAAAATGATATTGATCATTTAATTAGTAACTTGAATAATCAAATAATAATATGTGAAAGAAGTTCACAACATATCACTATTCAATAAATCAGTTTTAAAAGACAGATTTATGAGCAAATTGTTACTCAAAAATTAGAATTCAGCCCATAAGAGCAGAGATAAATAATAATATAAAATAGAGACAAATTATCCATACGGGAAAAAGTGCACAAATATGTAAGTAAATTGACACAATTTTGTCATCATAAAATAAAACCAGTATTTAAAACAATAGTATTGAAAATACCAATTTATTGAATCCATTTCTCGAGCTCTGTCTCTAATAGTCCTTTACAATGCCTAAGTTTCTGCTTTCAAACGCAGAGCTACAATAGTGCAAACTCTGTTCATTATACAAAACTTGGAATGTAATAAAAAAACATCAATAATCTCTAGATCTGAGATTCCACTCCTCCCACTTACAACTCTAAATCCTTATTACAAAAGTGTTTTTAGAATTCTAGAATTACAGAGGAGTATAGCCCCTTATTCCATTCTGCAATTTGCCATTTATAATATTTCCAGAGGTATTTTCGAGAGGAAAGTTTGTTGAAGAAAAATCTGCCCGATCAATTTTATTTGCTCAAAATTCCCATATTTAATTGTTGGAGCATTCTCATTGATTGAGATCATTTTCTCGATATCTCTTCTACTGTTTTTCTGCAAAAAGAAATCGAAATAAATTAAGATGCAACCATAAAATCAAAATGCCATTTTTGGCATTAAACCAAATCCAATCAAATGAAATTAATTAAATAATTGAAATATAAAATATAAGCTTTCTATTGATGCTTGGGATGGTTTAATTGGCCAAAGATATCATTGACGAATGGATTTGCATTCAAAAGAGGCTTGGACAAATGAAAATGCAGAAAATAGAACTCAGAAAATTGATTTTGTTTTAAAAAATTCGGAGCTTGTTCTTCTGCGTAATTTTTGAACCAATAAATCACTAAATCTATTAGTGAAACATTTTCATAAATTTTCTCCTTAATTTTATCTTTCCAATGAACCGTTCTGGGCCTCATTTGGCCAAATGAAACTCAATCTATGAGCTTCCAAAATTGATGAGTCAAATTTAGCATAATTATGGAATTTCTATTAGAAGACTAAAAAAATCAGAATTTTAATTAAAAATTTTAATCTTAAATTAAATTCTAATTATCTACTAAATTAATACTAATTTAATTATTATTATTTTAATATTAATTTAATAATTAATTAATTATAATTTAATTAAATTAATTCTATTTTATATATAATTAATTTAAATTAACCATTCTAAATATAATAATATTAAAATTTAATATTATATTACAACACTCCTCACCATTTATCTCATGCGTATGAGTGACTTGAAACTCAAAAACAAAACATGAGGAGCCTTAAGTAATACCACATGCCCTTTGATTTTTAGCCATCGCATATCGGAGATCGGGGAATGGAAGTTATCAGGGATTTGAAAATGTATCATCATTGAAAATTTTGCGAGATTTGATATTCCGATGCAATGTAATTTTATATATTATATATATATATATATATTTTAATTTAATTAATTATTATATTTTATATATTAATTAATTTAATCAATTTTTAAAATTTAGTCAGTTTTTTTGTTTTCGGTTTTTTTTAATGATGTTTAATTAAATTATAAAATATTTTTAAATTGTATTTTTTTATCTAAATTACAGCTATTTTCATAATAAAAAAAAAAAAAAAAACTATGGCCATTTTGACATTTTGAGTTTTCGAGATTAGTAATTTATTTGAAAATTGGAGTAAATTACCAAAATTTCGATGCTTCATGAATTTATTGTATAAGTAAAAAATGAAAAATGTTAGTGATAACTAACTAGGGGTTAATATTTAAAATAAATGCATTATTGAACTAGTTTAATTACAAAAATGGAATATTGTACATTTTACGCATTTTTAACCTAGGCGACATAAATGATTAGACTCAAAGGAGTGTCGTTTACAAACCAGCTAACCAAATGAGGTAAAACAAGCATGAATGAGAAGCTTATAAAAAATAGATTTTAACAATGCAAACAAAACAAGAATTTAAAGAAAATGAAAAAATTAACAAAATCGTAAGATAATCAACTTAATAAGATTCCTAAAAGGCGATTAGCCAAAAAATTTATAGAAAGAGTCCCCATTATTTGAAGTGAACAAGTCAAAAACTGAGGGGTTGTGTTTTACCACAATAGTATCTTATGTTAAAATTGCAGGAAAAAAAAGTCTTTTTATTTTTTATTTAGAAATGTAAATGTTAACTTAAACAATATGAACATTGTAGGGGAGAAGGGCATGTAAAATTGGGTGCAAAATGGAAATGAGAGGCATGTAAATCACCTGGATGGCCTACCCTATGCTCAGATCATCAATTATGCTCCAAACAGGCTAAAACAAGTTGCTACAGGGTTTCCTATAGTAACTACAGGATGCCCTAGTTTACTACAAGATGTCCTTGTTTTCAATAGGAAACTAGTTGAAGGTTATAGGAAGATCGAGAAAGTGAAATGAAGTGCTTCGAAGATGTCTGATGATGGAATAATTTGTAGGGAAGGTGCACAGTTCCCAAGGCTCAATCCAACTCTTTGAGATAGTTGGATTTGCTTAAGGTGGATGTCCATGGTGGCTCTAAAATAGAAATTTGGATTAGGGGTTGATATGCCTTGGAAGTAGGTGGAGAAAGCTTAGATCAGGTTGATGGAATGATTTCCTCCCCACAAATCAACAAATCCTGCAACAACAGATGTTCTTATCTTCATTTATGCATAACTTCATATAAATACGGAAAAGATGAGTTGAATTTGAGAAAAACGATTGATTAATGGCTAATGACTACATCTATGAAATAAAATGCCTTGCTAAACTATAGAAAACTCAAGAAACAAAAAGACAACTGCAGGTGCTTCCTAGAAATTGTAAAGAGTAACCTTTTCAACAATGAACCCTAAGTTATGCAATGATAAAAAGATAAATCTATTTTTGGGGTTGTGAGAGTGGGGCCCTCAAACCATGATCCCATCAGGGAGATAGGGAAGAGGTCACTATCACAAGTTTTTCTAAAGTATTCTTTTTCACTATTGTACCACTGATATACTTCTTTAACTTATGCAAACAAGACTAGATGATCATCCAACTACTTATAAATTAAACAAATCATAAATAACTTCAGCAGCTAACTATGATTTTAACATAAGAATACATGTACAAAAAGAGGAACCTTTGCTGCTAGGGTTGGGCCCTAACCCAAGAGCTTCATCCCTCTGAGTCAACTTAGTGTTGGATTAAACTAAAACTTCTCATTATCATCAAAATATTGAATACAACATAACATTAATAGTCACAATGTTTTAGCTTTGAATTTCCTCTTAGCTACAACAAAAAATAGAATCCTAATGAGGTTGTTGGCCTTCTTATTTACATAAACTGAAGCTACCAACATCTTCCTAAAAATTAGGGAGACTTGGCTCCCAAACTCAAGAATGACTTGTGTTCATTGTCACTAGCTTGGCTGCCGATGAACTCAGTTGACTTGGTTGCTTGTAACTCCCAGCTGATGAGACATGGTGTAGGAATCTTTGAATGATTTGAGGAGTTAAGGGGGGGGGGGGGAATTCCCTACAATCCCTCTTGCTTGTCCACTTCGAGTTCCTACACTTGAATTAACCAAAAACTACTCCAATTCCTCCAATTTATGCATTTTACGCCACATGACATAACATCTCATGATTACCCTTCTCACTAAGAGAAATATATTAAAATATGTAAGTAAATGTGAGAAATTTTGATTTTAATAAGCTAGAGAGTGGAATTAGGACCCATATAGTGTACCTATTGATTAGCCTCATAAACGTGGGCCAATCGTAGGGTCCCATGTGGCGCAATGAGAGGTCACCCTTTCACCTCAAGAATAGCACCAAAAATTTTGTATGCTGACTGACACGCTCTGCAAGGTTCAATCCGATGACCTATAATTAACCAATTGAAATTCAAACGAATAGGCCATGGGTGGTTCTTATTAACTAAGCATGGCATTGTTTTATTTAAATTACAACGATAGAGAGATTGGAGGAATGGGATGGCCAACGGGCATGATAGACCTACTGGACCCTTGCTTTTTGGTATCACACATGACCATAGGCAGAGAACATAGGGGCATGGCACGTGGCACCCTACCCATGCCCAAAGCCCAGGGGGAATATTCCATATACAGAAATGGGAGTTGGGACAGCAAGAGCATGTGACCTATGGCCCATGCCCCTTAGTCCCATGTGCCTATATGACTAGGTGCTTGGAGATTGGGAGGGTCTTTGACCATGTTTAAAAAACATTATAACAAAAATCAAGGTAACCTCTGCCACCAGATGCATATCAAGTTCCCAACCTTTGGGGAGTTAAACAAAATGACCTACCAATCGCACTAGAGGATTTTTTGTTTAATCTTTTACAGAGAATAGGGATTTTGTAGAGTATTTTGCAGGATTTTTGGAAAAGGGTCATAACTTGCTCTATTTTCAACCTTTTTGAGCTCAAGAAGAGCCTAGAAAAGGGTTTTTTGGCATTTTGGATGCAATGGAAGTAATTTTTTTTTAGATTGAATCTTTTATGTTGATTTACCCAGAGACATAGCCTAGGAGTGATGAAATCTGTTATCAATTTGTTGTTTTTCATGTTGCATGTTTGTCCATTTTTAATTGTTAAAATTGTGCAAAAATTATTTAAGATTTTTTTCTTTTGCAATCACCATCCATTTCCTAATAGACATAAAATAACTTGCAAATGATTTAATGAAACCTTTCACTTTTTATTTTTGGATTAAATGGAAGGGTAGGAAAAGGATTGTTGTGCACAAAGACTTTTTCTCCCACTAAAAATATAGTTTACCCAATCCTCTCTTGTGAGAGGAAGAATGCTATCTCGAGAGATAATAATGGATGCTGCAAAAGTTTGAGCTTCTGTTGATATAAGGCATATTTATGGCCATCTATATATTCCACTAGCTCAATGGTTCACTATCTTCTGGTCAATTGTTTTATCACCTTTTAAGTCTAAAATTTCTAGGGTTATTTTCAGGCCATATTTGATGTTTTTTGGTAATTCAGGAGCCATGGGTTTCCATAGCATAACCTATAACCATTTGAATGTTTTATCCCTTGGACATTTCTTTACAATGAGATATTCTGTGTCCTAAATAGATATTGTATGCAAAGGTTGTGCCCTTGGAAAGTTGATTTAACAGCTAACCACCTTAGGACCTACAAAACTTTTGGGACTCCATATTCTAGGGTTATGTTTTTGGACCTCTAGGCTTCTTCCTTTATGTGAAAATTTTGTTATTTTCGCTTCTTGTAATATCTTTCGTAAATGTGTCTAGTTTCCATCTCTCTCTATAGAGATAACAACCACTATTCTAGCCAATTTGTGTTCTACATTATTCTTCTATTTCAATTACTAATAAAAATTTTGGTTCCATCATATTGCTATTCTTTCTATTATATTTATATGTGTGCTTTTTATTTCCTTTCCCTCCTTTCATTACATTCATTGTACAACCTAGATCATTCATTTATGCAAGATATATCAAATTGGTCATCACATTATTTATGGAAGAACATACCTACCACAAATGGGAAAGATTTGGCTTTTCAATCTATATCAATGATCTATGTTCATATACAATGATTAAGGGGAAGCTTGAGAGAATTTCTAACTTTCCATAAATGGTCAAGATCTCACCTCCATTTTAAATTAACGGTCTAAAATCCATTAGTAAGATTTCCCGTGTAGTATAAAACATTTCAACTAGTGGTAGTCGAATCAAAGAGAACACAAATCCATCAACCTCAAAAAGAGTCCCATTTGACAAAGCATACAATCACAATAATACTTGAAGAAAAGAAAAGGGGAAAAGTTAACAAAGAAATAACGAAATAAAGGCAAAAAATACAGAAAAAAGGAAGAGAGATGAGAAAAAGGAAAGGAAAATAATGGCATGGAAAAACCTTAGCTAAAACCAATAAGGACATCTAGCTACTAGAAAAATAACATTTTTCTTATCAATGGGAAACATAACATATGACTTGGAGAATTAAATACATGCAGGAAAATTTGAAGTGACATAACATTTAATTGGGAGCTCAATTTGAAAGAGATTATAATCATTAGAAAGTTGTGGGAGAGGTGAATAATTTCAAAGCACATATCTCTATGAAGTAGTGTAATTTGGAAAACACTATTAGTATGGGAATTGATAATTTTGAGTATGAAAAAAGCATGAGGTTGATTATATCATTAAATAAGTAATATCAAAGAAGGGAAATATCCTTTTGAAGATGAGTAAGTAGTGAAACAATTGAATGTTAGTTTTGGAAATGAAGAGATATAATATAATAGGTAAAATGATGTAGATGAGCCTTTAGAATTGGAAAAAACCTATTAGGTCCCTATATTACTAGTGATTACCCCATTACTATTGTATTTGTATTCATTATTAATATTTTTGTGCCCCTATTGTCCCGATATTGTTATTACTGTGCCCCATAGAATCCCTCTATTGTTATTTTTGTGGCTCTATATTATTATTGTTAAGTCGGTAGGGTTATATTGTGACTCCTTAGATTCCTATATATAGAAATGAGGTTTTGTCACTTGAATCATCCAAGAATTGTTCATTTGTGTAATGTAAAGGATGTTTCCCCCTCAAAGAGGCTAAATTATAAGGCGTTCAACTATCTTTTCTATCTTTCTGAGAGCTAGTTTCATAACATTTGGTATGAGAGCTTTGGATTCTAGGGTTTCACTGCCCCAAATAGGTCATCGTGGCATTTTCACTGTAACTTTTTTTCTGCAACATTTCAGAAGCTAAAACAAACCCATTTGAGATTAAATTGAACTGAACCTCAGGTCCGAATTTCATAGCTTTTCGCACTATATTTGTGGAGATATGACCTGAGGAAGTTGGTCTTTTTACAGACACCTGAATTACATTCCAAACAGGTGACCTGGGGAAAAGAGTCATAACATGCTCTCTGAGCATCGGATTGAAATTTCGTAAGAAGGTATAGAAAGAGGATGGACTGTATTTTCCTGTATATATTTTCAGAGCCAAAGGTAGAAATAGTGAATTGTGGCACATCGTACAAGTTAGCTCTACTGAAATAGTCTATAATCAAGTCACTGTGGGAGATTTGACATAACTCTTCCCTGGAGAATCCAATTTGGATCAAACTAGTGGCATTAAAAGGAGGATATAGAGGGCTACTGCAGGTCACGATTTCAGAATTGGATGATCCAAAATTACAGAGATACATCAGATTCAATATCAAGCTCCTACAAAGTGAAAAAAGGTGTGTAGTTTTTTTTTTATTTTTGCATAAGCTTGGTTTGAAAAATTAGTTTGAAGGAATTCAAAGGGCATAATAAAGCATTATTATCGGTAATTGATGCCTCGAGGAAAGAAAATGCAAACACCTAGGAAGCAACCTAAAAGCTCTAGCATGACTCATGAAGAAGAGGAATAAATGCAACATGATATATCAAATTACGAGACCAAGTGCAACAAGTGTCACTTGTAGAAAAAGCAACAGAATCTAAGATGGATGGTTTAAAGAAAGATGTAGAAGCTAAGATGGATGTTTTGAAGACATGCATGGAAGATTTGAAGACAGATTTGACAAAGTTTCTACAAGAAATACTTACTAATGGTGAAAGGGTAGTAAAGGAAACTCATGATGAGAACAAAATAAATGTTAATCATGATTTCATAGACTCTAATGTTTGATCAAAGACCCACCATATTCCAAAAATCAATATGAGAAAGTTTGATGCCAAGGATCCCGCAACATGGATATTACAGATGGAGCAATTTTTCGATCTCAATAATGTGCAAAAAACAAAAAAAGTACGTATTGTAACTTTATATTTGGAACCAAATCAGTTTATATGGTATCAATGGCTTTGCTCTCATAAACAAATTATCACTTGGGCAATTTTTATGGAATTGAAAGGACATTATGAGGATACAAAAAGCAACACTTTTTTTACCCAATTGATAAGTCTCAAACAAAAGGGTTCAGTAATGGAGCACATTGAGGAGTTCCAAAAATTGAACATAAGGGTAAAAAATATTCTAGAGGAGCATAGGATTGATGTGTTCATAGGGACTTTAAAGGAGAATATCCAACATGATGTTCGCCTTTAAGAACCTGATTCATTAGAGAAGGCATTCAGGTTAGCACGAAAAATGGAAAGCAAAATTATGGCAACCAGGAAGCATACCACTCACAACTATAAAAATGGAAGTGTTGTTGCCCCTAGTCTTCCACAACATATAAGGTTGACACCACAAATTTTGGAAGAAAAAAGAGCAGAAGGGATTTGTTACAGTTAAGATAGAAAATACACTAAAGGTCACAATTGTGCTGAGAAGAAATTATTCTACATAGATTTTGAAGAGGAAGAAGAAAAGGAGCAAGAAAGGTCAAAAGAAGAGGATATACTCCAGGAACAAAGACTAGATAAAAAAGAAATGAATTCAACCATATCTTGTAACGCATTGTCTGGGATTACCACTCCTCAAACCATCAAGATAGAAGGACAAATCAAGAAGATAAAGGTAATAGTGCTAATTTATTTAGGAAGTAACCACAATTTTATTCATTGTAAAATAGCCAAAGAACTGAATTGCTTCCTATATCCGGCACTAGAGTGTCATGTGATGGTTGCAAATGGAGGAATGATAAATTGCTCTAGAAAGTGCCATAATATCAAGCTATCCATGGGAGAATATGTATTGACTAGCCTAATGTTTTCCATTCCAATGGGAGGTGATGATGTTGTACTAGGAGTTCAATGGCTACAATCCTTGGGTACAATAGCTTTTAATTTTCAAGAACTTTTCATGAAATTTTCTATGGAAGGAAAGGAAGTTGAATTAAGGCTAATTGCAAGGAAACCGGGAAAGATGATAAGCTCTAACAGTATGACAAATCTTCTATAGAAGCAATAAAGAGGTGTAATTGCACAATTATGTTCACTAGATGTTTCCACATAGGAATCATCAAATTCTCCAGATCTCCAAAAAGTCTTGAACAAACATTCCAAGGTATTTGAGACTCCCAAAGGTCTCCCACCTATTCGTGATCATGATCATGCTATTCATCTGATTCCAGGAAGTGGTCCTCCAAACATCAGACTATACAGATATCCCTATGCCCAAAAGAGTGAAATTGAACATATGCTTGCAAAAATGCTAGAGGCTAGTATAATTCAACCTAGTCAATGTTCTTTCTCTACTCCAATAGTATTGGTGCACAAGAATGATGGATCATGGCGCATGTGTCCGGATTATAGGGAGCTCAAGAAGATCATTATTTAAGATAAGTTTTGCATTCCTGTCATTGATGAATTACTGGATGAATTGCATGGATCAAATTACTTCACTAAGTTGGATCTTCATTCAGGATATCATCAAATCAAAATGAAGACTGAAAAACATTCCAAAAACAACATTTAGAACTCATGAGGGTCATTATGAATTTTTGGTCATGCCTTTTGGCCTTACCAATGCACCTTCTACATTTCAAGGTTTGATGAATTCCATTTTCAAACCCTTCCTTAGAAAATTTGTGTTAGTATTTTTTGATGATATACTAATCTACAGCAAGTCTTGGAAGGATCATGTTGAACATGTTGAAAGGGTGCTACAACTATTGGAGGAGAAACAATTATATGCAAAAAGATCCAATTGTTTCTTTGGAATAAGAGGTGGAATATCTGGGTCAGATCGTATCTCACGAAGGAGTTAAGGTAGACCCTAGCAAAATTAAAGCCATTAAGGAATGGAAAATCCCCACATCCGTAAAGCATCTACAAGGATTTCTGAGGTTGACAAGGTATTATTGCAAGCTTCTTAAGAATTATGGGAGAATAGCAACACCTCTAACAACATTATTGAAGAAAGATGCATTTTCATGGACTCCAAAAGTAACAAAGGCCTTCAAACGTCTTAAAGACGTAATGTGCCAAGCACTGGTCTTAGCTACAACTGACTTCACAGAAACCTTTATTATGGAATGTGATACTTCAGGAAATGGAATTGGTGTTGTTTTAATGCAAGATGAAAGACCCATTGCTTTTGAAAGTCGTCCAATCAAGGGAAATTTTTACACAAAGCTATTTATGAGAAGGAAATGTTGGCAACACTACATGCACTTAAGAAATCATGACCCTACCTCATGGGAAGACACTTCAAGGTAAAAACGGATCATGATAGCCTTAAATACATTTTAGACCAAAGATTATCCTCTGAAGAGAAAAAAAAGTGGGTCACAAAGATGTTGGGTTATGACTTTGAAATCATCTACAAAAAAGGGAAGAAAAATGTGGTGGCAGATGCACTCTCAAGAAAGGATTAGGATGTGGAAGCATTGTGGTGCGCCATTTCTATTATCCAACCAGATTGGATAAACGAAGCAAGGGACAAATGGAAGAATGATGAAGAAGTGTGGGCATTATTCAAAAGTTACAACAAGATTCTAGTACATCTAATACATTTAGCTAGCAAAATTATTCGTTATGGTACAAAGATTGCTTATATCTCTGTAAGAATTCCCAACTAACAAAAGATTCTTATGGAATTGCACTCATCTACCTTAGGAGGGCACTCAAGATTTTTAAAAACTTACCACAGGGTTAAAAAGGAATTTTTTTGGGATGGCCTTTAATCAGATATTCAAAAATTTGTGGCGGAATGTTTGGTTTGCCAACAAAATAAAGTTGAAACAATTAAGACCCTGGGTCTATTACAACCTTTATCCATTCCAAGCCAACGTTGGGAGGAGGTTTCAATGGATTTTATCACAGGTTTACCCAAGTCTGAGGGAAAGAGTGTCATCATGGTGGTAGTTGACAGACTTACAAGTATGCACACTTTTGTGCATTATCACATCCATTTAAAGCCAGTACAGTTTCTAGTTCATTTATGGAAACAATTCAAAAGCTACATGGAAACCCAAAGATTATTGTAAGTGACAGAGATCCCATTTTCACTGGAAATTTTTGACAGAATTATTTTCTTGTCTTGGTACTCAGTTAGCTCATAGCTCATCTTATCATCCTCAATCTGATGGGCAAACTGAGATAGTAAACAAATGTTTGGAAGGATATCTTCATTGCTTTGTTTCTGATAAACAGACACAATGGGTCAAATGGTTGCCTCTGGTGGAATGGTGGTATAACACTTCCTTCCTTACAGCAACAAAAATGACCCCATTTATGGCACTTTATGGGTATCAGCCACCATCCATCACTTCATATTTAAGAGAAAA
>APFE030142459.1:63255-86281 GCA_000404065.3 Pinus taeda
ATGCAAGATGAAAGACCCATTTCTTTTGAAAGTCCTCCAATCAAGGGAAAGTTTTTACACAAAGCTATTTATGAGAAAGAAATGTTGGCAATACTACATGCACTTAAGAAATGTCGACCCTACCTAATGGGAAGACACTTCAAGGTAAAAACGGATCATGATAGCCTTAAAATACTTTTTAGAACAAAGATTATCCTCTGAAGAGCAACAAAAGTGGGTCACAAAGATGTTGGGTTATGACTTTGAAATCATCTACAAAAAAGGGAAGCAAAATGTGGTGGCAGATGCACTCTCAAGAAAGGATGAGGATGTGAAAGCATTGTTGTGTGCCATTTCTATTATCCAACCAGATTGGATAAATGAAGCAAGGGAGGAATGGAAGAATGACGAAGAATTGTGGGCACTTATTCGAAAGCTACAACAAGATTCCAGTACGTCTGATACATTTAGCTGGAAAAATGATTCGTTATGGTACAAAGATCGCTTATACCTCTGTAAGAATTCCCAGCTAAACAAAAGATTCTTATGGAATTGCACACTTCTCCCTTAGGAGGGCACTCAGGATTTTTAAAAACTTACCACAGGGTTAAGAAGGAATTTTTTTGGGATGGCCTTAAATCAGATATTCAAAAGTTTGTGGCAGAATGTTTGGTTTGCCAACAAAATAAAGTGGAAACAATTAAGACATCGAGTCTATTACAACCTTTATCCATTCCAAGCCAACATTGGGAGGAGGTTTCAATGGATTTTATCATAGGTTTACCCAAGTCTGAGGGAAAGAGTATCATCATGGTGGTAGTTGACAAACTTACCAAGTATGCTTACTTTTGTGCATTATCACATCCATTTAAAGCCAATACAGTTTCTACTGCATTTATGGAAACAATTCAAAAGCTACATGGAAAACCAAAGATTATTGTAAGTGATAGAGATCCCATTTTCACTGGAAGTTTTTGAACAGAATTATTTTCTTGTCTTGGTACTCAGTTAGCTCATAGCTCATCTTATCATCCTCAATCTGAAAAACTGAGATAGTAAACAAACGTTTGGAAGGATATCTTCGTTGCTAAATGGTGGTATAACACTTCCATCCATACAGCAACAAAAATGACCCCATTTATGGCACTTTATGGATATCATCCACCATCCATCACATCATATCTAAGAGAAAATTCTAAGGTTCAAGCAGTGGAAAATCACATCGAACATCAACAACAAATCCTCCAACTCTTAAAAGATAACCTCATGTTGGCACATAATAGAATGAAACAACAGATAGATCAAAATCGCACTGAAAGAAGTTTTGATGTAGGTGATTGTGTATTCCTACGACTACAACCATATAAAAAAATTTCCCTCAAGCAAGCTAAGAAGGATAATAAAATATCACCAAAGTATTATGGCTCGTACAAGGTGTTGCAAAGATTGGTACTATGGCATACAAATTGGAGCTTCCTACAGCTTCTCGAGTGCATCCAGTTTTCCATGTTTCATGTTTAAAGAAGGTTAGAGGTGACAAGCTCAAAATTCAAAGAATATTGCCAGAACTTGACGAGGAAGGAAAAATTATATTGGAACCAAAAGCAGTCAAAGAAACAAGAACGCGATAGCTATGAAATCGATCAATTTCCGAGTATCTCTTCAAGTGGAAGTACTTACCCGCTAAAAATTCCACATGGGAGGATGAGAAATTTATACAGAAACATCCAGAACTACTCAAGTGTTGAGGAAAACACTTTTTCCGAAGGAGAGGGGCATGTTATGTCCCTATAATACTAGTGGTTACCCCATTACTATTGTAGTTGTATCCCTTATTAATATTGTTGTGCCCCTATTGTTATTACCGTGCCCCATAGAATCCCTCTATTATTATTTTTGTGGCTTTATATTATTATTGTTAGGTCGGATGGGTTATATTGTGACTCCTTAGACTCCTATATATAGAAATGAGGTTTTGTCATTTGAATCATCCAAGAATTGTTCATTTGTGTAATGTAAAGGAGGTTTTCCCCATGAAGAGGTTGAATTCCAAGGTTTTCCCCAGATTTCTATCCTTTTGAGAGCTAGTTTCATAACAAAATCATAGGAAGCTTGCAAGTTGATGTTTAAAACTATCAAGTAAATAGTGAAAGGATGATGACATCATCAAAAAGGAAAAGTCAAATAAATACTCTATTGATTCAAAGATTAAACCATGTGTAGATATAGAGTGACACTTGCACCAAAATAACTCATGGATATTGAAGAGTAGATGGTAAAGAGAAAGAAAATTTTTGAGGTTGCATGGGACATGATAATCAGGAATAATACAATGAAAATTAAGAATTGTGGAGCATACATTATTTAAATTTAAATAAAAGAAAATTTCCTTAAACTTAAGGATCTATACTAAATTTCCAACTAACTATTTGGGACCTTTTAAAATCCTATATATGATAGGATCTATTTCACATAAGTTTACATAGCCTACATGTTTTAAAAGTCATAAATATTTCGATGTGTCTTTATAGAAAAGCCATGTTCACAATCCTAATCATGTTACTAACTAAGCTTTGATTTTGGTGGAATCAATTGGAGACTTCTATATATAATCAATATCCATCTCATATAATAAGGTAATGATTGTTTCTAACTAAGGTATAGGACAAGCAAAGGTGCGTAGGAAGAACATTGATTTTGAAAAATAAACCTACAAACTATAAGATGCAATGCAAGAAGCATATCCATGTTTGTTTTCAATATTTGGATACTTTGAATGCACATTTATAATGCACAATATCTATCATCGTATTGTTCCTGATTATAAGGGATAGATATTGTGCATTATAAATATTAGTTAGTATAATGTATATAGACATCAATAATTAAGTTGAGAATGGACATAATTTAAATTAGAGGAGAGGGGAGGGGTGATGGTGCGGAGGTGCAATAACCTAGTTTGGTCTTGATCCTAAATATATATGTAAAGATGAATTAGATAATAATTTAAACTTATGTGAAAAGAACTATAAGAATTTACATTGAAAATAAATGCAGACATAATTAACCAACTGCAAACAATGAAGAATAAATTATAATAAAGAGCATGATTCCATGAGAGGGAATGGAAAGGGGATGTAAAGAGCCTTTAACATAATATTAACAATGTATTCATGTTCATTTATTTCTTACCTATTGTTGAAATAGGTGCCTTTGAGAAGACATATGAATACTTAGTATGAGGCATGTGGTCTCATTTTAAAGAGGGGTTTTAAGGGGAGTTCATTGTTTATTATTCTTGATATTTTGCAACTTCATGGATGGCTTGATTAATTTGTGGATAATAATTTTGAGGAAAGAAACTCTTATTGATCTTGATGTATTGAATTCCTTGAGGACATTATTCATTGGCCAATGTATCAAGAACTAGAAGGGGAAATGGAAATAAGTTAAAGGACTATGGTTCATTAATGTGGATTTTATTCCCAATGTTTTGCAAACTATGGGGGAAGAGATGCTAGTTGAGTGGAAGTGATGAAGTTGGACTTGTCCAAAATGTAACTTCGATGTGTATGTGTGCAATTTGTGAGTTGAGTTGAGTAAGAGAGATTTAAAGTCTATCCATAGCTATTTTTTTGTTGTAGATTCAAGCATGGCCACTCTAATAGAGTGCTTATAGTTGAGTGGAATGGTTGTTGTTCCCACCCAATTGGTGAAGAAGTATAAGAAACATAAGGACTTCTCTATTGTTTATGAATATGTGGTACATATTATTTTTAACTATTATGAGTTACATATTCCTTTATGGTTTATTTTATTGTATGAGTTAAGTTTGTATATTTGTACGTGATATATTAGAGAGATTTTATTTTTATATGTCAATAATGGAACCATTTTCTTTTCTTTCCATGTTTAGATGCATTAGTAGGTAGTTAGATAAATGCATTTTAAGTGCTCACTCCGTTATTGCAACACGCCATAAGAGCATAGATCCATGATATTTTTTAACTCTTAGTGAAATGAATATATACCATAGGAAAAATAGGATTTGTCTAATTAGCTGATAATTTCTAGAGACAATGACTTTCTCATTAGAATCCAACGTTTTTTGGGAGTGTTTGAATCATTTTTGTAATAGTGAAAATGCAGTCAGCACCCTCAAGAACCCATGGAACACCTAAAACTATGAAACTTGATAGTTGTAACCTTGCTTCCAAAAATTTCCATTGAATTTCGCTTATTCCAAACATGCCTCTAATATGTCAATCTAAATGCTAAAAAGAATAGAAAAGAAGATACAACATTACTTTATTACAATTAATTTCTTTTGACCAATTTTAATTATCACTACTTAGAAATAATATTTTCACACGTAACAAAAAATGACTTCCAAACAACATTTATCAATAATGTTTGATCCTATTAGAAAAAAATGAAGAGTTAGAAAGTTTTGATGAAATCAACCAAACAACTTACTTTTTTAAAATATACTTAAAAAACATGAATTCCTCAAATAAATGTTTATTATACTATTTATTAAACTAGATAATATTTATTTTGCAATAGAGTTCCTAAGATTTAGATTTAATTATCAATAATTATTAAATGAATGGGAAAGATTTAAGTCCACAAAATATCAATTGAATATTTTTAGCAATAGCAAAAAAGAAGACTAAAATTTATCTAAAATGTAAATATGTTTTTTTTGTCTTCCAATTTAATTAAAAAATATCACATCTAAAAGTATCTTTAAACTCTTATTTCTTATTATTATTTTAATATCCTTTTCATAAATGTAATTCATATATTATTTTTTATAAATATTAATAATAATTTAAAACAAGTTATAATTTATATTTTATTTTATTTAAATTGGCAATCGAGTTTATATGACTGGATTCATTGCCTAAATTAAACTTAACTTTAATGTGGTGGACAGCGTATATGACAAGGCTAATCACATAAATTAAATTTGACTTTTTGTGATGGAGAGCATGCCATTTACCTGTTTTATGGAATGCAACCTTGAATCTGTTGGCATTATCTTCTTATAATTAAAAATAAATATATTATAATAGGGCGGGGAAAAAACATTCGTGACTGTTGGAATATCTTGTTGGCATAAGGAGTCATATGCTCACTCAATCACTTGTTGAAACCTATCATCTCAATTTGATGTTTAACGTGAAGGATGAGGGCACAATTCATTTAATGTTATTTTTAATTCAAACGTATAAAGATTCGTAGAACATGCTTGACACATGTTAGGTCTATGCTCCTCCCTGAACCCTCAAATCTTCTCCCCGCCACTAAAGCCCAGCCAAAGCCGACCACAGTTTCAGTATCTCGCTATCTCCTTTTCCAGGCCGAAGTAACGAAGGAATTGCACAAGTTTTGTTTTGTTTAGTGATTCAAGTTTTATGTTTTGCTCAAATTCTATGGAACGGCGTACTGCAGGTGAGCAGAAAGCGGCATGGCAGGAGGGCTTTCAATGGAAATATATAACACACTTGGCTGCCGTGCTGCGCCATTGGAGAATCGAACTCTTTACCAATGACTTAACTCGAAGCCGAGCCGTAAAACAGGCTGCCGATCTGTCACTGGCCATGACGGTGAGGGGTCGACCCACGTGGTGTAGGACCATCTGTCGGAAATACCTTTCCAGGCTCAACAATTCCACCGCCAACGGCGCTCAGTAGTGAAGATGGTAGGTTTGGAATATGAAGATTTGGATTTTATCCCTCATTTCAAATTCAAGGTAATGAAATAGTTAAAATGAATATAAATAAGCATATCTAAATAAAAGTTAGATATAATGAATAAAAAAGAGAACAATGCCTCATACTTGGAATTAATTGCTACACATATATTCAGTTTCCTAAGTTCAATGCCAATTTGTGCAATGAATTTGGAATCTATGAGCTTCAGGAAGTATCCTCTATAAAGTGTGATCAAGTTTTTGTTTTAAGAATGAAGAATAAGGAAAATGATGCATGGCAGTGAGGAAATGGTATTTTATCTTGAGATAGAAGGAAAACATGTACATTCTTATTATATGAACTAATTCTGCTTAAAAAATGTACATGTGCTTTATTGAATTATGATTCATTCATGTTATTTAGTGGCAGCATACGTGAAAACTGAGGTTCTGGGCTTTGCCTTTTTTAAACTATGTGCAAGTGTGTTTATGTTCTAGATTTTCATAAGATAAGTAGGTTTCTTAGGTATTGCAATGTGGATTAAAGGTCTATCAACTTTTTAGATCTATTCTAATTTATATAATTTGACACATTATTATGTAAATATTTTTTTTTGTAGGCTGTGGTGGGACTCTCCAATTTACATGTCTATTAAGTAACCCTCAACGGGGAAGGGTAGCCCAAGATTTGAACCCAAGACTTCCGGTTGGGTGAGACTTCATTTCCACGGCCATTGCCGCTTGAGCTACCCCATGTGGACCATTATTATGTAAATATTGAGTTATCTAGTTATATGTTAATTTTTATGAATGTTAAGTTTTTATAATGTGTTAAATTTTAGACTTTTGTGATTTATATTAATAATAATATTTTTTTTGGAATAATTATATTATTGAAATTTGATTTAGAATAAATTAGATTAGTTAGTTTCAAAAACATCACTCAAATCTCAATAATATAATTATTCCGAAAAACAATCTTATTATTTCTATAATATATTATATAACTTAAAACATCTGTTGTGTATTTATATATAAAAATGAAATATAACATTAAGCTGGAAAAAAAGTTTTTAATACTTATATTTTAAATAATGTAAAAACTTAAATGAAAAAATATTTTATTTTTTAATATTTCTTAATTATAAAAATTAATATTTTTTTTGGTAGTCTGGTACTATATTACATTATTCACTGCAGGAAAACTTTAAACCCAGAATCTTAAGAGACCAAAATTCTTATTCGCGCATCCATTACCAGTTGAGATGCCTCAGCTAAACTAATGATAAAAGATAATATCAATCTAACCCAGTAAAAAGTATAATTGAGACATATTATTTTTATATTTTTTTAACATACTCAACCCTAGCTAATAGTCGGATAAAGAAGCTTAATATTATTATTAAATTGAAAAAAATGAGATGAAAAATCATAGAAAATGATGCACCTTCAACACATTATCGTGCAACCTAAGTTGTCTATATAGTTCTTTCCAATTTAACCATGTCTTTAGAACTTTTCTTGTTACATAGAAAGGCGTGCTTTTCTGTGTTTGTATCATTAAAAGATTGTCACTCCACATTAGTTTTGATGAGTGGCGCTTTTTAAAATTAAATAGAAGTGTCCTTTATGTAATATTTACGTGGTATATGATTTATAAAATAAAATAATATAAGTTGAAATATTTCATTATAAGTTTAATAATTAAATAAAGATAAATTATATATAACTATAAACACATATATGAAGATAAATTTTAAAGATTTCAATGGTGTAGTTTGATGAGAGGGTTAGGTTTTGTCAAGGAAATCATGAAAAATTAAGTAACTCAATTAAGTAACTTTTTCATAAAATTTAGTAGGATTTTTTTGAAATTTAAGTTATAGCTATTAAATTTCAAGATTTTTGTTGTCTTTTGAGTTTTTAATGGAGTTATTTCCACTATAAAAAATAGGATTCGAACATTTTTATTCTCAATTTTTTTTTGTTAAAAAATGGTAGGATTCTATTTTTTGGAAATATGGGATATAGCTATTAAACTTCAATATTTTGGGTAGATCAGGAGTTTTTGATGATGTTGAATCTATTTCCGCCTTAAAAAAACAAGATGTGCTATAACTATTAAACTTCAAGAATTTGGGTGGCAAGGGGGATTTTGATGGTGTTGAATCCATTTCCGCCACAAAAAAAGGATTCAAGCGCTCCTACTATTTTCCACCACAAAAACAGGATTCAAGCACTCCTACTATCATATTCTTTTGTAAAAAAATGATGAGATTCTAGCAATTTTTAGAAATCTGGGTTACAATTAATAAACTTCAAGATTTTGCATGGCCTAGAGGTCTTTAATGATACTAAATCAATTTTTACTATCTGAAATAAGATTGAACACTCCTACTATCAGATTTTTTATAAAAAAAAAGGTGTGAGATTGGAGTAATTTTTGGTCGTCTTACCAAAATTGACATCTCAGTAAACATCTATATAAATACATAATTCCAAAAGAACCCAACATCTCATCTAACAAGTAGTTACTAGTAAATCTTTCATATTTACCATGAAATTTAAACATTAGATATCTTAAGTTTTTTTTAGGACTCACATGACATTTATCGCCAATTAAAGTATTCTTAAACCAAAATCAATATATTTTTAAAAATATTATTTCAAAAATATGCCCTATACTATAATAATAAGAAATTATATCTATACATTATTATAATATATTATATATATATATATATATATATATATATATATATATATATATATATATATATAATTACTGATATTTAAAAATATTGAAATAAATTTTAGGTTAAAAGTGAATGAATAAATAAAAAGTGTTATTAATATATTAATATAAAATATGTGTCACAACCCATGTACGTAGTAACTAATTAATTTTTTTTTTTAATTACTTTTTATCTGCATACTTCCTCACCTTACGTTTTACTACTAATTGAATATTGTAACACTACCCGTCGATTATACAACAATAGTAATTATATGGTTATGGTTTGATGACAATGATTTATACACCGCAACACCTCGGATTTGACGGAAGGGTCGTGCCCTCTTGGCACTCCAGCTACCATCTGCCAGTTAACTTTAATGCATCGTCCTCTTGTAATTTGGAAGGCGATCCACCTGTATTTCCGGACAAGGACACCTGGTTTTCTTACGATCTTTCTGGATACGATTTTTGGGAACTGGTTGTGGTAGCTGGAGGCAGTAAATGCCACAGCCAAGTCCGCCATAACCTCGGGATGCATCCAGCGATGAACGACCAGGATTTAAGATCTGGAATCGACGGTGGAAAAATGTTTTGCGCCGATTGATAAAGTTTGCTTAGGGTTTTAGTCCGCCATTTGCATAGGTTAACTTGTGAGATGAGCACAGCTCTCTGCCGAACAGTGATGACCTTCTCGGCCTCGATCCGACTCCCGCTTGAGATTCTTCGCTGCTTGTCTTCTGCTGATAGCTCTATTCGGTCGAGGGTGAGATCAATGTTTCGCTACACAGCTTGACAGAACTTCTGTTGCTCAGGTGACTGTCAATTTATTAGCTTATGTGAATTTTTCTTTTAACCTACTGGAATGAATTTAAATGCCGCTATGTATGTCTGTTTCAGGGTATCCAGCGTAAAGGCTCATTGCGACAGGAGAGCAGGGAGGTTTGATCGGTCTGCGCAAGCCGGGTAAGTGATTCTAGACACGGCCTTCGAATTTATTAAGCTGAAAACCAGTCCTGAATACTATTTATTTCCGTGCCAGGGGTTTTGTTCTCCTCCGAATGATTTTTCTCGAGCCATGAAGCTCTCGTCGGCATTATTGTTACAGAGAGTTGGGTTTATTTGTGAAACCCTAAGGGTTTTCTTTTATATATTTTAAATGGACTCACTCGAGCTCACTCGAGGGCCTGAATGTAATATTGTGCTTTTCTGTCTTCCTGAAATTTACTGAGTCACACGGCAGACTCGTTTGTTTACTGTACTATGGTTTCGGTGTGATATTTGGCTACTGTGTTACTTCGCCAGGAATTCTGATTGTGCCTACATATATATATATTTTGGCTTTCATATATGGCGATGTCGTCTTTCGGCTATCCTATCTGAACATTGAGCATTTTATGTCAGATTATTGCTTATCTTATGACATGGTTTTAATACAAAGGTTATGCAATATTTGTATTTTCCGACTCGTATCTCAGACTATCCTCATTTCTATTCCGCAATAATTTTTTTTTCTACTATAGTAGGTTGTAATTGCCGGTTAAGAGCAGTGGAATGACCACCGGTTCTCAGTTAATCGTTCGCGTCTTAGGGTTTATACAGGTCCATTTTCTTGCATATATATAAGGTTCGGTCACAGTCGGACTGTGTTTAATATTCGTGATTCCTATTTAAATGATTGTTTACTTACAGTTTATCTGCTCTATTTTTTTTAAATTATTATTTCAGATGTCTCACCTCGGTCACGCGAGGCATTCCCTTTTTCGTTCTTTTATTTCCGCATCTGAACTTTATTAACACAGTTATACTTGTCTTTATATTGGAAACATATAACGTATAATATAGTCAAAGGTCTTTCGGCCTTATAGCTTACGGCTCTGAACATTAATACGGTAAATGTATTTAATATACAGTTATAATGGTAACCGGGAGTTCGTATCACCGAACTTTCCGTAGTTTACTGTCTTTTGCATTATGCGCAGGGTCTGACAGCGTTACCTCGTTCATCTGAATTCCTAAGATTGACATGCATGATATTACATTTACCTGTTAACACTGGTCGTCCTTAGAATAATCCCTAATTCAGATTTACCCAGTAAACAGATAAGATTAACTTTCTCATCATATAATTCTGTTATTGAAGGCAGTCCTACAGGTCTTGTGATTGGTCTACTTTACTGTTAATTACAACCCTCACAGATTTACATTAAATTCAATAATTCTCGAAGGTTGCTATGAGTACTTGTTTACAGTTAGCAATAATTTATGTAATTTTGCTATGGAATCTTATTCATTTCAAGAATGGCCTTAACCGATTCACTAAGAATTCCTCACTTGCCAACTTTAATAACTCTACAGAATTGAAAGAATTTCTCAGTAGGCATTGTAAGCGTAGGGTACTTACCTGTACTGCGCTTTCTCAATTTCTGAACACTTCTATACTGAGAAGCTCATTCAAGCTTGTTATCCTCCCAACCATGAGATCAGTCTCTCAGATCTGAATCTCTCCCCCAAGCTCTCTTGCAGGCCACTGCCTCTAGCAAGGTGATGCATGCTAACAGCGATGCCAAGTGACGCACAGCAGTGCTGGTACCATCTGGTCCTCACCAGACATGGTACTCCTTTCTTAGTTCTGTTCCTTCCTTTCTGCTTTTCTCCTGCCTGTTCCTTAACAGCCCAGGCCCCTTTTCCTTTTTCCATTTCTATGGAAAGAAAAGTAGTTAGGGTTGCCCTCTCATAATTGGCAACTATTTCTTTTAATTAAACAAGCAGAAGTAAATAACTTCTCTCATAAGATTATTTACAATATTATTTAATCCATCATTTGAACTAATAACATTTCCACAAAACTTAAAGTAATAATTCCAGTTTTCATATTTACCTAACATGGTAATTTAGAAAATTATTCATATGACTGTTTGGGTCATTACATCTCCTCCCCCTGAGATTGGACACCGTCCCGATGTCTTACAGTCAGAAACAAGTCTGGATATGTTTTCTTCATTAATTCAAGGTCTTCCCAAGTGGCCTCCTCTGGCCCAAAATGCCGCCATTGTATCTTAACTTGGGTAATAACTCGTTTCCGCAGCTGCACTTCTCTCTGGTCGAGAATGCTCAGCGGTTCGACCAGTACTTCTCCTTCCGGATCGACCTGCACCACACAATTTTCTAATTAGTTTCACTTCAATTGAAATTTTTGCTGAACCTTTAATATAACAATAACCCCACCTGTATATCCTGCCATCGGATTACATGCTTGGGGTCATACACATACTTCTTTAGGACTGAAACATGAAATATGTTATGGACTCGGATGTGACTCGGCAATGCCAGTTGGTATGCCACTGGTCCGACCCTTGCCAGAATCTGAAAGGGTCCACAATATCTGGGCGCCAGTTTAGTGCACCCAGCCCACTGCAAGGTACTCCTCTTGGCTTGAATTCTAATATACACATGATCCCCAATCTGGAACTCCTTAAACTTTCTCTTCCGATCAGCGAAATTCTTTTGTCTATCCTGTGCAGCCTTCAAATTAACCCGCACTCTTTTCACCATATCCTCCATCTCCTTAAGCATTTCAGGTCCTAAACTTAATTTGTCCTCAGGCCCTCCCCAGCTGGAGGGTGTGCGGCATTTTCGTCCGTACATAACCTCAAATGGACTCATTTGCGTGGAGGTGTGATACCCATTGTTATACGCAAACTCCACCAAATGTGAGTACTCTTCCCACTGTGTGGGTTGTTGCATAACATAAGCCCTTAGCATATCTTCTACTACTTGGTTCACCCTTTCCGTCTGTCCATCGGTTTGCGGATGGTAAGCTGTGCTAAAGTTAAGTTGAGTACCCAAATCAGCAAACAATGTTTTCCAGAAAGCTGAGGTAAATTTCACATCTCGATCGGAGATTATTGTTTTCGGAAGGCCGTGCAATTTGAACACATTCTGCATAAAAATGTGGGCGATTTGTGCAGCTCTATATGTAGACTGCACAGGTATGAAATGTGCAGCCTTACTTAATTTGTCCACTACTACCATAATGGAATCATTGTGTTTCTTTGTTCTAGGTAACCCCGTAATAAAGTCCATGGATATGATTTCCCATTTCCATTCAGGAATGGGCAACGGTTGTAATAGTCCTACTGGATGCTGATGTTCGGCTTTAATTTGCTGACATTCTAAGCACCGTGCCAAATATTCCACAATATTTCTCTTCATTCCTGGCCAAAAATATTCTTTCCGGATTGCTGTTATCATCTTTTGATAACCCGGGTGACCAGCATAATGGCTGATGTGGAATTCATCCATGATCAGATTTTTAATTTGGCTTTGATTGGGCACATATATTCTTCCTTTAAAGTATATTAATCCAGCATCATTTACCGTATATTCCTGTTAATTGTCTCCTCCGACAGACCGCTGTATTTGCTGCTTCAACTGCTGATATTCTGCATCTTGGTCTGAAATTCCTTTTATCATGTCTAGAAAGGGGTTTTTCCACCCACTGATAGAAACTTCATATAAACTTTGTATTTTCCTACTTAAGGCGTCTGCCACTCTGTTTGCCTTCCCTTGCAAATGCTTTATATCAAAATCGAAACCACTTAGAAAATCCATCCACCGTGCTTGCCTAGTGTTTAAAGTAGGTTGGCTGAAATAGTTGGTCAAGCTATGGTGGTCGGTGAGCAGCAGAAATTTTCTGCCCATAAGATAATGCCGCCACATTTTCAGAGCATGTATAACAGCGGCCAGTTCCATGTCATAGGCGGAATATTTCTGCTCATGTTCTTTCAATTTACGAGATTCGTAAGCAATCACCCTACCTTCTTGCATTAAGACTCCTCCCAATCCTTCCTTACTTGCATCTGTACAGACCACATAATCCTTATTAGGATCTGCTATATTGAGGATAGGGGCAGTGGTGAGCAGATGCTTCAGTTGCTCGAAACTTTTCTCGCAACTTGATGTCCAATGGAATGATTTTCCTTTTTTCTGTAGTGAGGTAATGGGGAAAGCTACTTTGGAGAATCCTTCTACGAATCTTCTATAATAACCAGCCAATCCCATGAAAGACTGAACATCCGCTACATCTTTTGGCACAGGCCAATCCATTATAGCCTTTATCTTTTCCGGATCCACAGCAATTCCTTCTTTCGTGATCACGTGACCCAAATATTGGATTTCCTCCTTAAAGAAGTCACACTTACTAAATTTTGCGTACAACTGGTGTTCTCGAAGGGTTTGTAATACTATTCGAAGATGTTCGTGATGTTCTTCGATTGTACGTGAATATATTAGTATGTCATCAATGAATATCAACACAAACCGATCCAAGTATGGATGAAAAATGTTGTTCATTAAACACATGAAAGTTGCAGGGGCATTGGTTAGCCCAAATGGCAATACCACAAATTCGTAATGTCCATACCTTGTTCTAAAGGCTGTTTTAGCGATATCCTCGTCCTTAATTCGGATTTGATGATATCCAGATCGCAAATCAATCTTGGAGAACACCGTTGCACCTTTCACTTGATCGAACAGTTCGTCGATCCGAGGTAAGGGGTACTTATTTTTAATGGTTAGCTTGTTCAATTGTTTGTAATCGATACACATCCAGAGAGTACCGTCCTTCTTTTTGACAAATAGAACTGGAGCTCCCCATGGAGACACACTAGGGCGAATGTATTCCTTGTCTAGTAACTCCTGCAACTGCATTTTCAATTCCGTTAGTTCAGGTGTACTCATCCTGTAGGGTGCTCTTGATACGGGTGCTGCTCCGGGTACTAACTCAATGGTAAAGTCTATATTTCTTCGTGGTGGTAGTCCAGGAATTTCTTCTGGAAACACATCTGTAAATTCTTGTATTATAGGAATGCTGTTCACAGAAGTCGATTTATCCTTGGAATCTGCATACCCCACTTGAATGGCGTAAACTTGACACCCCTTCCGTATGCATTTTATCAGTTGGTTCGCGGTTATTGGGCGAACCTGCACTGGTTGCTTAATTCCTTGCATTTCTTTTCTGTTTCCCTGCTGGTCTTGATAGTAAATAACTTTGGTTTTGCAATCAACTAATGACCAGTGCTTTTCTAACCAGTCCATTCCGATTAAGAGGTCATAGGAGCCGAGAGGAAGTACGTTCAGATCAGCTGTCACTGGCTGGTCTGCTATGGTAAATGAGCAATTGTTAACTTTGGCTGTTACCCGTCGTTTGGCTCCAGTAGCTAGTTGCACTAGCCAAGGATTTTTGAATTTAACAGATTGTAAACTACATTGTTCCACTACCCTTGGGCTTACATAGCTTAATGTAGCCCCAGGATCAATTAAAACAGATATGGTAAGGTTTGAGATTTTACCTTCGAATTCAACCATGGTTGGTTGATATTCTGCCTAACGGTCTTCCAGAGCCGCGTTAATCCTGGGTATACTGCGACCAACCTCGCCCACTGTTGAAGCTTCATGAATTTGAGACAATTGCTCAGTTCCTTTTCGCTGTGGACAGTTTTTAATATAGTGAGGTCCCCCACAACCCCAGCACTGCACTGGAGGTCTTGCTGTGCTTTCATTATCCAGCCTTGGGTGCTACTCACTGCCCTTGGGCTCCGTTGCAGTTCTAAATTTAGGTGCAGTTCTGGACGCAAATCTGTTATTTGCTACTCTGCCATTTCCCTTACTTCCATTGCTGCGATTTCCTTTGCTGTTTCCAACTGTCTTAAAGCCTCTCTTCTCATTCCATTTCCTGTTAGCAGTTTCCCCTTTCTGTTTACTTTGCTGATAACAAATTCTAGCTTTACGAATTACTGTATCCATTGACTTTGGATTGTCAAACTCAATCCTTTCTCGCATATATGGTGGCAAACTACTAACAAATCTCTGAACCTTGGCCTTCTCTTCCCTTATATAAGGTACGTAACGAAGTAAAGAAGTAAAGCGGGTAATGAACTCGTCCATAGTTTGCTGTCCTAACCTCAAATCATGGAACTCTCTTGCCTTCTCATCATAGAAACGTTCTGTCAGATATCGCTCCTTAAAGAACCTTTGAAAACTGTCCCATGTAATATTCTGTTCGGTTACTCCTTTTACTATCTTCACCTCCTCCCACCATAAGGTGGCCTTCCCTTGTAACTGAAAAATAGCTAGTCGTGCTTTAAGGTTGTTATCATACTCATAAAGCTGAAAATACTTGTTCATATTAATGATCCAGGCTTCCACTGCTTCTTCTTGTTCTCCATCAAAATGTGGTGGTTTAATTTTGCGGAACTCTCCTTGTAATTCTACTCTTTGTCTTTTTGAGGTTTGCTGGTCAAATACATTATCAGAGCGTTCCTCTAGTTCCTCTGATCCTTCGGGAGGTATGTGATGATTCTTTTCTTCAGACACCCTTGGTTGTTTTGCACTAGGATTAACTGGTAACTGATTTTGTCTGTCAGACAAACTCTTTAAAATTCTTTCTTGTTCCATTGCTAACTGAGCATTGTCCTCCCGCAGACGAGCCATTTCATTCTTCAGTTCTTGCACCGTCTCTAGGATTGCTTGATTTGTAACCCTGGCTTCTTCTCCAAGTTGTACCCACAGTTCTGGGTTGTTCTCTGGACCGGGTATACCCTGCCCCATTGCAGGTCTTCGTATTGTGCTATCTTCTCTCCTCATCCTCTGTCTTCAAAACCTGGTTTCTGTACTTTATTGTCACAACAGAGAAAAACACTCAAAAATGTTATCGAAAATAACTATTTGCAAAAAAAAAAGAAAGAAGAAAAATTTATACAGTGTCCTTTCTGTTATTGTTGTTCTACCCAGGGGTCACAGTGTTGTATCTGGGCTCTGATACCATATGTCACAACCCATGTACGTAGTAACTAATTAAATTTTTTTTTTAATTACTTTTTATCTGCATACTTCCTCACCTTACGTTTTACTACTAATTGAATATTGTAACACTACCCGTCGATTATACAACATTAGTAATTATATGGTTATGGTTTGATGACAATGATTTATACACCGTAACACCTCGGATTTGACGGAAGGGTCGTGCCCTCTTGGCACTCCAGCTACCATCTGCCAGTTAACTTTAATGCATCGTCCTCTTGTAATTTGGAAGGCGATCCACTTGTATTTCCGGACAGGGACACCTGGTTTCCTTACGATCTTTCTGGATACGATTTTTGGGAACTGGTTGTGGTAGCTGGAGGCAGTAAATGCCACAGCCAAGTCCGCCATAACCTCGGGATGCATCCAGCGATGAACGACCAGGATTTAAGATCTGGAATCGACGGTGGAAAAATGTTTTGTGCCGATTGATAAAGTTTGCTTAGGGTTTTAGTCCGCCATTTGCATAGGTTAACTTGTGAGATGAGCACAGCTCTTTGCCGAACAGTGATGACCTTCTCGGCCTCGATCCGACTCCCGCTTGAGATTCTTCGCTGCTTGTCTTCTGCTGATAGCTCTATTCGGTCGAGGGTGAGATCAATGTTTCGCTGCACAGCTTGACAGAACTTCTGTTGCTCAGGTGACTGTCAATTTATTAGCTTATGTGAATTTTTCTTTTACCCTACTGGAATGAATTTAAATGGCGCTATGTATGTCTGTTTCAGGGTATCCAGCGTAAAGGCTCATGGCAACAGGAGAGCAGGGAGGTTTGATCGGTCTGCGCAAGCCGGGTAAGTGATTCTAGACACGGCCTTCGAATTTATTAAGCTTAAAACCAGTCCTGAATACTATTTCTTTCCGTGCCAGGGGTTTTGTTCTCCTCCGAATGATTTTTCTCGAGCCATGAAGCTCTCGTCGGCATTATTGTTACAGAGAGTTGGGTTTATTTGTGAAACCCTAAGGGTTTTCTTTTATATATTTTAAATGGCCTCACTCGAGCTCACTCGAGGGCCTGAATGTAATATTGTGCTTTTCTGTCTTCCTGAAATTTATTGAGTCACACGGCAGACTCGTTTGTTTACTGTACTATGGTTTCGGTGTGATATTTGGCTACTGTGTTACTTCGCCAGGAACTCTGATTGTGCCTACATATATATATATATATATATTGGCTTTCATATATGGCGATGTCGTCTTTCGGCTATCCTATCTGAACATTGAGCATTTTATGTCAGATTATTGCTTATCTTATGACATGGTTTTAATACAAAGGTTATGCAATATTTGTATTTTCCAACTCGTATCTCAGACTATCCTCATTTCTATTCCGCAATAATTTTTTTTTCTACTATAGTAGGTTGTAATTGCCGGTTAAGAGCAGTGGAATGACCACCGGTTCTCAGTTAATCGTTCGCGTCTTAGGGTTTATACAGGTCCATTTTCTTGCATATATATAAGGTTCGGTCACAGTCGGACTGTGTTTAATATTCGTGATTCCTATTTAAATGATTGTTTACTTACAGTTTATCTGCTCTATTTTTTTTAAATTATTATTTCAGATGTCTCACCTCGGTCACGCGAGGCATTCCCTTTTTCGTTCTTTTATTTCCGCATCTGAACTTTATTAACACAGTTATACTTGTCTTTATATTGGAAACATATAACGTATAATATAGTCAAAGGTCTTTCGGCCTTATAGCTTACGGCTCTGAACATTAATACGGTAAATGTATTTAATATACAGTTATAATGGTAACCGGGAGTTCGTATCACCGAACTTTCCGTAGTTTACTGTCTTTTGCATTATGCGCAGGGTCTGACAGCGTTACCTCGTTCATCTGAATTCCTAAGATTGACATGCATGATATTACATTTACCTGTTAACACTGGTCGTCCTTAGAATAATCCCTAATTCAGATTTACCCAGTAAACAGATAAGATTAACTTTCTCATCATATAATTCTGTTATTGAAGGCAGTCCTACAGGTCTTGTGATTGGTCTACTTTACTGTTAATTACAACCCTCACAGATTTACATTAAATTCAATAATTCTCGAAGGTTGCTATGAGTACTTGTTTACAGTTAGCAATAATTTATGTAATTTTGCTATGGAATCTTATTCATTTCAAGAATGGCCTTAACCGATTCACTAAGAATTCCTCACTTGCCAACTTTAATAACTCTACAGATTTGAAATAATTTCTCAGTAGGCATTGTAAGCGTAGGGTACTTACCTGTACTGCGCTTTCTCAATTTCTGAACACTTCTATACTGAGAAGCTCATTCAAGCTTGTTATCCTCCCAACCATGAGATCAGTCTCTCAGATCTGAATCTCTCCCCCAAGCTCTCTTGCAGGCCACTGCCTCTAGCAAGGTGATGCATGCTAACAGCGATGCCAAGTGACGCACAGCAGTGCTGGTACCATCTGGTCCTCACCAGACATGGTACTCCTTTCTTAGTTCTGTTCCTTCCTTTCTGCTTTTGTCCTGCCTGTTCCTTAACAGCCCAGGCCCCTTTTCCTTTTTCCATTTCTATGGAAAGAAAAGTAGTTAGGGTTGCCCTCTCATAATTGGCAACTGTTTCTTTTAATTAAACAAGCAGAAGTAAATAACTTCTCTCATAAGATTATTTACAATATTATTTAATCCATCATTTGAACTAATAACATTTCCACAAAACTTAAAGTAATAATTCCAGTTTTCATATTTACCTAACATGGTAATTTAGAAAATTATTCATATGACTGTTTGGGTCATTACAATATGTGAATTTTGAATTTGCATGGAAATTTAATATAATATTTATTTATAATCAAATAATATAATATTTTAGTTAAAAAACGTTTTTTTAATATTATACTGGAATTATATATAAGCTAAATACTATATCTTTATTAAAGTTGTATAAATAAATTGATATTTAAAGTACTTTTATGAAACTTTTGAATTTAAAAAAGTATGAATATTATTTAAAATTATGTTTTGAGTTTAAATAGAATAGAAATATTGAAATTTGTTAGTTACAATATAATTTAGTAACTAATTAATAATAATTAATAAGGAAATATATATTTTTATTTAAATTAAGTATAAATAGATTATATGAAGTTGTTGAATTGAGGCTCATGTGATCTATATCAAGTTTATGATTATGAGAAAGAATTTTTCGGAGTAAATCACATGATAATGTATTTGTTGACGTGTTTCAAATCAACTAGTGTGGTTCATCCTTAGGACAAGTTGAAGAATCAGATCATTGCTACATGTAAAATAAGGATAGCAGATCTTCCAACGGCTAAGTTTGACAAGAAAATGACTATACTGGACAAACGGCTATACTAGACTTAGAAAACGACTATTTTTTACTTATTAAATTATTTAATAATATTAATATAATTAGATAAATAGTTATCTAAGGATGCTAACATTATAAATTTATAATGTTTTGAATATTAATAAAATTTTAGAAATGCTACAAGAATTTATTTTAATCAAATTTAGCTACAATAAATTAGGGATAAAAATCTAATGAGAAAAATGTTAATATATTTATAGATCTAAGGATATAAGCATTAGTAATGTATGATTATTATTACTAAAGTATAATACTTTATATTATTATATTATTATTTTTTATTTTTAATATTTCATGACATCATTATAAAATTATTAGTAAAGTTATCTAATGTGAGCATAAATTTTTTTACTTAAATTTAAATAATTATCATATATTAGATAATTTTAACTCATTCAGATAGTCTTGAAAATGAACCTCCTATAAATAATATAATTAGATAAATAGTTATCTAAGGATGGATAACATTATATTTTATAATGCTTTGAATATTAATAAAGTTTAGAATGTTATTAACGAATATTATTTTAATACTTTCATGTTAATCAAATTTGAATTACAATAAATCTAGGGATAAAAAATCATTATGAGAAAAATGTTAATAAATATTAATAGATCTAGGGAATATAACTATTAGTTTTTTTCGAAGAAAACTCACACGGAGCAGTATCTGCATGTCAATTTACATCATTTCCCTGCTCAAAAGTTGGGTGTTCTTAACGCCCTCACTACTCGTGCCCTTAGGATCTCTGATGAAAAGAGTTTCGATAAAGAGAAATCCCATCTCCTTAATTTCTTTGTTGAGAATGATTAGAGTATACACCTGGGTCAGAAGGGTTTCCTTAAGGCCTACAAGAATTCGAGAGTCAAAAAAGAACCTAAAGATCAAGTCCGAGCGGTCCATCTACCTTTTATCCAAGGGACCGCTGATATGATTGCTAGGATTCTTAAGAGGCATAACGTTCCCTCGACCTTTAGACCCCTTAACACCATTCGTAATTCCCTCCAATCTGTGAAGGATCCTATCAAGCCTAACAACATGAAAGGTGTCTATATTATTCCTTGCTCTTGTGGAACCCACTACATTGGTGAGACTAGTCGTTCTATTAATCAAAGGATTAATGAGCACGCAACGGACCTAAAGCATGGGAGAACCAAGTCTTCTGCACTAGCGGAGCATGTGGAGAAGACTAAATATCATGTTTGTATGGAGGAGGCCCAAGTTATTGCTAAGGTTGCGTAGTTCCATCATCGAAAATTTAGAGAAGCCATTGAGATTTAAAAAAGACCAAGCAATATCAATAGGGATAACGGTTGGAAGATCAGTAGTTGCTGGATCCCCGCCCTCTCTTCCTTGTCATTTCGTCCCCTTCCTCCCCCTCCCTCTACTATTGACTTGTTCTTTATTTCCCATAGTGAAGCTTCTGTCTAACTTGTTTTCTTTATCCATTCTTATTTGAGGTTTTGGTCCTCTTTGGAGATCTCCATCATTTTCTTTTACTTTTATTTATAAGATGTTATTTTTCTAGTCTGAATGGGTTAAAATTGTCTAGTATATGATAATTATTTAAATTTAAGTAATAATTTTATGCTCACATTAGATAACTTTACTAATAAATTTATATTAATTAGTCACCCAAACCTTAGTAATAAGAATAACTATGTTATTGTAATATTACTATAATAATATAATAATAATAATATTATTATTATTATTATTTTAGTTAATATTAAATCCATACATTACTAATGGTTATATTCCCTAGATCTATTAATATTTATTAACATTTTTCTCATTATGATTTTTTATCCCTAGATTTATTGTAACTCAAATTTGATTAACATGAAAGTATTAAATCCTGGATGCGGGTGTATAGGTTAGATGATTGGAAGATGGCGGCGGGAGCAGTCGACGGGTGGAGTATGCCTCGTGCCACCTGGTTCCACTTGCAGACGACATTCAATTCTTTGTCGAGTTCATTCAAAGCCGAGCTACCATGGTTTGACATTCCTCACAGGTTCTCCGGCATTAAATCGATGGTGCATACCCAATTTAGACTTGTTCCCTCCTCTCGCATTTTTGGCCTCCACGCAGGTGCAGTGCTCTGTCCAGTGGAGGTTTCGGTTATCCAAGGTATACAGGCTTGTGAGTCATCCTCTGTTACGGTTTTCCTGGAATGCCTTAGCCCCTTCAGCGTTCTCCTCACCTGTAAGCTCTCCAGATCTCCCAGTTCTCTGATAATCCAGCTAAATCTCCCCCTTCTTATTGAACCTGTTCAGCCCAATACTATTGTTTGTACCACTCTTCATTCTCTCGGCATAATGACCATCCTGAGACAGAGAATGGGTTGCCGCAGAGGAGGAGTTCGTGGTCTTCCCCTGCGCCATGCCTCTTCCTCTTCTGAGGACACTACAACTGAGAGTCATCTTGTTCGTGGATGTGGTCATGGTCGTGGTAGGGGACAACGGGCTGCAATTTCGAATCCTCATCATTCTCATGAGTACTCGGCCCACTTTCAAATCCCCTCCAGGCTAAGCAACCACTCCTTCATCACTACTTTCACGATTTACCTCAGTGAAGGCGTCACAGACGTGGCTGCAGCAACTCCGAGTGATATTTCAGAGTAGAAGAAGAAAGATCTGCCAAGCACATCTCAAAATCAACACCAACAGTGTCAGGTACCTAATAATTCTACTCTCCTTGCTCAGCCTACTATAGCGCATTCAAATCCTCTAGATGATGGGCGCCCGCCAAACAATAAGGGCCTTTCCTCTTATGAGGATGACCTCTCCAGCTATGGTTGCTGAATTGTGGAAGAATACCTGAACAGGGTGTAGTCCTCTTTTGGAATCATAGTGTTTGGTCAAAGAAAATGCTCAGTGGTTTTTTGTCTTTGTTCAGTGGTTTACTGTCTATGTCAATAATTCGAGTCAATAGTTTTACTTATGTTCAGCAGTTTTTGAACCTCAGTCAGTATGCGTTTTGTTATGACTGTTCGGGTTTAGTCTCAGGCTGTCTGTTTTCAGTTTATATGGACTATCCTTCAAATCCATCATGCGAGACAGCCAATATCCAAGCTAGACCTCATGAGGTTGCCGCCTCGTTGTAAAATCTTTTTGTATCAATAATAGATGTAGAATGATTGAAAAAAAAAACATGAAAGTATTAAAATAATATTCGTTTATAGCGTTCTAAACTTTATTAATATTCAAAACATTATAAAATATAATGTTATCCACCCTTAGATAACTATTTATCTAATTATATTATTTATAAGATGCTCCTTTTCAATACTATCTAAATGGGTTAAAATTATCTAGTATATCATAATTATTTAAATTTAAGTAATAAGTTTATGCTCACGTTGATAACTTTACTAATAAATTTATAAC
>APFE030142475.1:0-14543 GCA_000404065.3 Pinus taeda
TTGTGTGCTTCTTCAATTTTTTTATAATATATCATGTTATAAAAACTTTAAAATAAGCTTCTCACTTTGGTTCTTGCACTTGTGGTCAAATTTGAACCTAGCTTCTAAAAGTAGTGTTATTATGGAGGATACCAACAATATTTTTCACTCCATAAAGGTTTTAACCTATCTTTAGTATTTGATGAGTTTTTTTGGATGATTGTACTTTAAAAATAAAGATGCATATGTAGTTTTCTCACTTGATAATTTAGAATCAATGAAAAAAATCAAAATAATTACTTACATTTATTTGTAGAGTTTACCTGAAATTGATGTAACATGGTGATTACATCAAATGAGTGTGAAATTGAATTTTGAATTTTTATTAATGTCCTCAATGCTTGGAAAATGTAATGGGATCAGTTGATAAGTTAACATGTATTGAGTGAGACATTGCTTCTCTTCTAAGAAAAGTATATCTAAACCAAGTGCAATACCAGGGAGAGAGAGGATTTTGTAGTGTGCAAAGCTTAGTTGTGCGGATTTGGGGCTAAGGCATAGTTTCTCCATTTAACTAAAGTAAAATGAGAGGAAATGAGGCAATGCATACTTTGTAAATATTAGCTATGAGGATTTGGGGTTCAAGGCTTAGTCACTTCACAATTGAAATAAAATGAGATCAAATGAGACAAGGACTTGCAAATTATTAGTTATATGTAATGACATTAAAGTGAGCAAACACAAAGTATCAAAATTCGAAGTAGAATCAACCCTTGTGTATGAAAATTCAGTCAAGCATTTTTTTTATGGCTGAATTCCCCTTCAAATATACATTTGATTAATGAAAAATCTTAGAAAACCACATCTATGTAATCGAGGTATCCATCTTAGATGCACAAAACTTTCCCCTTGGCTTCCCATTGACTTTGAGGTTGTGTTCCCCTACACTCCTATATGCTTACTAGGGATACTACACTCCAACATGACAGATTCTAAGATATATTGTGATAGGGGGGTGAGGGTTTCAGAAATTCTTGTTACCACAGGAAAGTCTTGCCATGCTTAGTTCAACAATACGGAAGAAAAATGCTCATGTAGAAGGATTTATGGTGCTTTTTCAATTGTGGGAAATAGAAATGCCATACATTATGGTGCTTCTTGGTATAATATTACTGATTCATGGAGAAAGATCAATGGTTCCTCGGGTGGAACGATACCAATGTGTGGGTGGGACCAAGCTCATGAGATTCATTTTTTACCGCCATAACAATGAACTACATCCAAATTGGTTATAAAAGATTGCATTGTTAAAAGTTAATTTTTAGCTTTAAAGTTTGACATAATAATTATTAAATCAAATCTCATTTGTTTAAATAACATGGAAACACATAATATTAGTATTAGATAAATAAACATTAATAAAAAAAATATTTATAGTTTTTTTGTTTAATATATAAAATGCCAAATCTGAATTTGTTAAAATTACAACTTACAACATGGTTAATTATTTTGTAATTTTAAAAAATAAAAAATATAATTTTTTGAAATGAGTATACAATAAGATAAGAAAATATACATTCCATACATTTTGATATATTCATATATAATGTTTTTAAAATTTATAAGAAGATAAATAATTATAATTAAAAAATTTAACGATCATCCAAATTAAAAATTTAATTTCTGCAGCATCTTCTTTCCCACCTTAGTGTATTCGAATGAATGTTGAGTAGTTGAAAAAAAAGGAAAGACCATTTTTCCGCATTTTCTTTGCAGCCTTAGTGTATTTGAATGAATGTTGAGTAGTTGAAAAAAGAGGAAAGACCATTATGTCATGTTTTCTTCCCCACCTTAGTGTATTTGAATGAATATTGAGTAGTTGAAAAAAAGGAAAGACCAGAACAAGTTTTCTTCCTCGCCTCAGTGTATTCGAATGAATGTTGAGTAGTTGAAAAAAAGGAAAGACCATTTTGCCGTATTTTCTTCCTGGCCTTAGTGTATTTGAATGAATGTTGAGTAGTTGAAAAAAGAGGAAAGATCATTTATGTCGTGTTTTCTTCCCCACCTTAGTGTACTCGAATGAATATTGAGTAGTTGAAAAAAAAGGAAAGACTAGAACAAGTTTTCTTCCCCGCCGTAGTGTATTCGAATGAATGTTGAGTAGTTGAAAGAAAAAAAAAGAACCGTGGGCACAATACAATCTGATCTGTGGCTATATGGAAACAGGTACAGGTGATTGGATCAATCTTTAGGGTTTCTAGATCGATGGCCATTCTTAGAATTGATTTGCAAATTTGTTTTATATTTTCACATGAAATGTATGTTAAGTAGTTGAAAAACAAAGGAAAGACCATGGGCACAATACAATCTGATCTGTGGCTACATGGAAACAGGTACATGTCGTTGGATCAATTTTTAGGGTTTCTAGATCTATGGCCATTCTTAGAATTGATTTGCAAATTTGTTTTATATTTTCACATGAAATGTTGCAGTAATTTGCTGGCAGTTATTGTTTCATGGTTGAATTTGGAGGCGTTGAGAAATAAGATTGAGGAGGATCTCTTCAACGGCTTGCTCACAAAACATGGATCTATTTTCGTTGGGAAAATTTGGACCACGATGGAAGGATCATAAGCCTTGGTCTTCTTTCAAGAGCCCAAGAAAATACTTGCATAGTTACCCTTTCTCTCCTTTAATTCCTTCCTCGATTTCAATTTTTTCAAACAATCTACCAACTTTTTCACTTGAAATTAGGTTATTGGGTTTTGTTTTTTAAGAATTTAGCTTCAAATGAACTAGCCCCACAATTACTATATTGGCAATGAGATTTATATTAAATATACATTGAACTCTTATAGTAGTTTCGTAATATACCACACTAGAAATTACAAAATAGTAGTTTGGTAGTATACCACACCAGGAAAATAACTCTTATAGTATTTTGGTAGTATACCACACCAAAAATTACAAAAATAGTAGTTTGGTAGTATACCACACTAGGAAAACAATGGAAAAAACAATGTAGAATTCTTAGGGTAACTCCCTACCCTCCCTCATTTCAATGCAACACGAAAAGATTTTCTTGCTCTCTTTCCATTTCACGACAGTTCTTAATCAGAAATCTCAATTTCAAGCTCTATTACTAGAAATGGAAAAAAAACCATTAAAAAAATGGAACGGTACGGAAAACGGTGTTTTATACAGTGGTTTTCGTTTTTAATGCAAGAAACTGGGTTTTCCAAAAACGGTTCGTTTCTTGAAACGGTTTTATGGAAAAAATTAATCTGGTTCATTTGTAATATGGATCTCTTCCCGATTGGACATTGACATGAATCATAAAAAGCATTGGTTTTCTGGATAGTTTTTTTAAGCATTTTCATAGTCTATGGTTAGAAGTCAACCATATATAGCTTAGGTGCTAACTGAACAAGTTTGTTGCAAATAGGTTAGGTGTTCTCCAAAAGTGACAACACCTTGCAATAGTGCTTAATATATCTTTAACAACGTTGACTATTTAGGATTTTATTAGTTAAAGTTAGGTTATTTTTTTAATTGTAGCCATTGATGTGTAGCAGTGTATGGTTAAGTTTTTACAAAAAAAAATTTTGTTATTTTTGTGTTGCTTTTATTTAAAAGTGGATTTACTGATTGTATCTAATATTTAAAATGTGTATTTTTATATTAAAATATAAATTTAAATGTATAAGTTTTTATATATATATTTTATAGTGTTATTTGGGAGTGGGAGTGAAAGCGGGGAGCAGGAGCGAAAACGGGTGCAAAGAGTGACATTTTCAGAAGCTCCCAGTTGGGAGCGAATCTCAGAGTGATTATATATATTTATATTATATTTTGATACATATATGTCAACAAAAACATGTAGAATGATGAATTAGATATAAAAAACATAGATTGGTCATTGAACCATATCACATCAATCATCTAGAAGTTATAATCTTCATCAACCACATACACAAGTTAGTAACATACATATTACAACTGCAACATATTGAGGTCCGTGAATCATGATTCATCAAATTCAATCTTAAAGTTTCAACTTCAAGCTTTCAAAACTGAAAATTCAATATATAACATTTATCATCATTGATCACCAAAGTTGTACTTGTAAGCTAAGTTTAACCATTACAAGAAATAATATCTTAGATATTTCTAAGTTCTAGTTGTTAACATGAAATGAAATGTTATAAAATGAATTATGAATAATGAAATGAAATGAAACAAATTTAGTCTTTCACGAATGATCATATTTGTTAGTCACTTTAATTGCTTATTAATTTAAACAACCAAGTGCTACATGAATTTTCAACCCAGGGAAGTATGTTTATTTGAAAAGCAATCACACAATGTATATGCTCAATCCCAAAAGTAATGAAAATTTGTAGTAATAATTATGCTAATCACACCTTACTTTAACAAACTGAAGTTCTACTCTGAGTTACAGTAAGAACAATCTCTTTGTTGCAGACAATTATCAAAGGAATCTTGGATTATGTTAAAAAGAACAATATAGGAAAATAAATCAATCCGCAGAGGAAAAGGCTAACTGTGTTATAACATAGAATAGGACCCTATTCCCCTGGAAGGAATCTTGAGCACCTGTTTTTGACTACCATGCTTCACAAACTCACTTCTGTAAACCAGATCACCAATCAAAACAATCACTGACTACCTATGAATGAATTTATGAAAACAATGCAATAGTTAAATAGAAACAGAGTATCAGCAGCAAATACAGAGTTCCAATAATGCATAAATAATTTCGGCAAACAGAGTTTAAAAAGGCATGAATGGAAAATAATAACGCTTAACACACTACAGGAATTAATGGGTGGATCTTGTGAGGAAGGTGGGCCCTTTCCTTCTCACAAGATTCCCCAAAAATACGAACTAAGACGGAATGCTCAAAACAATATTTTATTCATCTGTCAATGTATCATGTTACAAAAAGATTCAATGTCCCTTTTCTTTCAGCTTGACCTTCCCGAAGTCTGTTTACCCCTCTAATGCTGATGTCTCCTCTTTTTAAAAAGGAGACATCTATTATACGTTAATTACATTAAAAATCCTAGTATGCTAAAATAGGATAACTGATTCTTCCATTAGCAAAATGTTGTTACAATGGTTGTGACAACGTTGATTTTGGAATGTAGTTGTTGCGGCTAGTGTAACAGCTCCTTCGATGATCTCTTCTTATTGCTGTTGAATCTGAAATGCAAATCACAGGCTGTTTCAGCAACGGGATTTGTGCACTGTTCTAATTGTTTCAGTAACGTAGACCGCAATGATAAATCTGTAGTCTTCAAACTGTTTCAGCAACTATATATTTCCGATCAATGGTTAATTATGAAAGTAACGTAAAATTACATGTAAAAACAAATTAAATATATAGTAACGAGAAGAAATATTATATACCTTTGGAAAATGGATTAAAGTGATAGCATAAACTTTAAATATGGATTGAAAGAGGGTGGAATGATAGAAAAATATATGAGAAAAAAGGTACAATGTAGGTCCTAACATCCCCCCCAACTGAAAGGGTTGCATGTCCTCATGCAACTTCACTCTCAATATGAGTCCAAGTACTAGATCTTAGAGTGCAAGTTACTTAAGCAGTAACTATAGAAGGTACTGTCAGTTAAATCTTTGAACCCTTGCACCTTTTGCAGCCTCTGCCATGCTACTGCCTCTTCCTTTTTAGTCAACTTGTAATGAGCCTTGTATTCTTGTGCTGGAATCCATGGAAGAGGAAAGTGAAAATAATGCCCTATCCATTTTTCAGCACATTGCTGGACACATCTAATATAATCAAGTACCCTTGAGATCGCTGCTTCGACATTAGGAGGACTGAAGGGGTGATACTCTTGCCTTTCCTTAGAGGATTGTTACCAGAATAAGTTGTTTGCTTTTAAGGCAACAACTACCCTGGTTTTAACAAAATGTTGGTAGTCTTGTAACACTGCTACTTGTAGTTTCTTGGTGTGTTCAAGCATCCCTAGACTTTTTAAAAATTGATGATATTCTACAACAAAAATGGCAGGATTTTGTGGCTCGGATCGAATCCACAAGAGATGGTTGTCTTCATTATGCCTTGCTGAAAGAAAGGCAGTCTTCCATGTGATCTGATTAGTAAGGAAGGAGGCAAATGCCTTGATCTGGACATCACCCACCAAAGGGTTAAGATTGAGCTTCCTATTCTCAAGGATAGCATCATTGTGGAGATAAAACTGACAGAGTAAATGTTGATCACTAGTAGATGCTTCTGCGAAAGTCTTCACAAACTATTTGGGTTCAGATACTTCATGAGGTCTCCCATCTTTAATTGCCTTTATTTGAAAGAATGCTAATCGTTCTGCAAGAAAAAGAGAGTAATTGGAAGATGGTTTCTCTATAGCTAATAATCTTTGAACCAACTCAAACATAAGGAGTAGTTTGCTTTTTAGCTCTTTATTCTCTTTCTTCTAGGTACAAGAATGTTGGAGTACTTGCTCCAAGGCTTCCCAATTTGAATATATATTATTTTTCCAAAGTGATTTATGCTCCTGCAATATTTTATCTTGCGAAATAACATATTCTTTCTTCCATTTATCAGTTTGTGCTTCAATACTGCAAATCTGAGTAAAGACAATTTTTGTAGGCCGAGGTTCAGTCTGAGTAAAAATAGTTTTTGTAGGCCGAGGTACAAGATGTTCAGCTTTAACAGTTACAGTAGGTTGAGGTACAGGATGTTCAGCTTTAACAGTTAGAGTAGGCTGAGGTACTTGTGGTTTAGCTTCTTTTTCAAAAAAATTTGAAGGCCCTGCTGGTTCTTGTGTGACAGTAGGGTGTTCCTCTTTGACTACAGAAGAGGTAGACACAGGGGAGGCTCTAGGTAGTGGGATTTCAACTACTTTATACCCTGCTTGATGATAAATATTACCACATTGGCTGCACATATATTCTTTATACCGGTCTTTCTCTGTGATTTTCTCGGTCGTGGATACTGAATGGGATAGAATATACAAATTAAGTTCTCTGTCATAGGCTTCCATTGCTGTTACTAATTTCTGCTTATAAGCTTCAAGTTCTAATTTTAGAAACTCATTTTCCTGGTAAAGGGAAGCCAGGGTGACTGGGCTTTGTGTAGCAGTCACAGTCTTAGTAGTTGGTTCTTGTGTGGCAGCTACTGAATGAGTAGCTGGTTCTTGTGTAGCAGCTACATGATGCGCAGCATCCTGGGCATCCATATTTTGTATATTAGTAGCTGGTTCTTGTGTGGCAACTACTGAATGAGTAGTTGGTTCTTGTGTAACAGCTACGTGATGTGCAACATCCTGGTCATCTAGATTCTATATATCAGCAGCTAGTTCTTGTGTGACAGCTATTTGATGTGCAACATCTTGGGCATCTGGATTTTGTAGATCAGCAGCTGGTTCTTGTGTGGCAGCTACTGAATGAGGAGTTGGTTCTTGTGTGACAACTTCTTGTTCTGAAAGAAATGATGTCGTAAAATCCTTGGCATTTGGTTCTTGTGTTTTAGTGCTCGAGGGTGAGACAAGTAAAGATTCGGGGATTTGGGACTATGGTGAGGTATGGGGTTTTAGACGAATAAGTGGGGAATTTAGGATAGTGGCAACAGTTGTTGCTTCAGTTGACATCCTCATTCGTCTTCAGGATAAAAAAGCAGGGAGAGTAGTAATTTTCCTTTTATGAGTAGGTTTTTTTTTTTAGGGGGACTACTATAAAAAATGGTAGCTACTTTGGTTGAGGCCCTCATTCATCATTTTGATAGGAAAACAGTCTTAGTTTGCCTTTTGCTTTTTAGAAGGAGAGGGGAAGGTTATCTTCAGAATCATCACTTGGGATATGAACAATAGGATTAGATGATTCTGCTAAATTGTGGGATGGAGTTGATGTGGTGGGAGGGTTAATTGGATCAGCTGGTGAAATTTCTGGAGGATCAATGATGTTCTCAGGTTGCTGCTCGAGGGGATTTTCAAGAATTTGTTGAGGATTTTTGACAACTCGTTGATGGATTTTAGCAGCTTCTTGAGGAATTTTAGCAGCTTGCTCAGGTTCTAGGGGTGGATTATTGAGAGGAGGGTTTTGTTGAGCAAAACCCCTCTGGATTAGTAGTTGAAAAAGACAGTGATGGGCGAGGGAAAGGAGTGGGAATTTTACCTGTCTGCAGTGATGTGACATATTCTTTAGATACCCTAGTAAATAATAAGGGATATTTAACAGTCGACCATGTCTCAAATAATTTAACAAGACAAAATCATGTTGATAGACTACCTGGTAGCGACCTTCACAAGTGAGATAATGTTTGACGAATTCAGCAACCTTCGACCATGGAGGCAGTAATGAGTGAAGTGGAACACCCCGGCCTTTGGGCTCGACTTGTTCTCCTGGCAGGAGAAAATCCTGTTTTTCATTCAGAATGATATGCTTGCGACTAAACCATCGAATGCCAGTGACCGGCAGACCTGAAACCTGTGCCTTTGAGACCGGAATTTGAACTCCCTGGACAATAGAATGATCCTCCCATAGATTACGTGCAAATTCAAGGACCTATTGTGGATCGAATCCCTGAAGCCTCTGAAAATATCCTACCCAGCCTGCCTACTGAAAAATATGATATACCTCTGGATGTAATTCAAGTAGAGCTATCGAGTCGAGCTCATGTCGAATAGCAGGTCCTCCCATAGTTAACTAGCTTTGGTAAAATGCATAGTCAAAAACCGAGTTATCGCACTTCAGACAGAGTAAATTTTGCAAATGAGAACATGGAGTAATGGCAGAGAGGCGAGATGATAAGATGGTGTAGTGGGTAAAAAAATGACGGTAATTGGCTTGCTGTGAAATGATGGCGTATAATATTGGTATTCCCCCCCAACTACGGCTGAAATGATAGCTTTAAATGTACAGGGATCATGGTAATAATGAACATAATCTTCTCATTTAACCATAGTTTAATAGTACCTACACATAATATTTACATACCTCATATTTACCTTTAATTCATATTTCAAAAAAATATAGTGCTAGTTCATAATAGATCAACAATAGTCATGGAAGAAGCTTTTGAAACATGAGGGAGATTACATTAAAGGTTTGTATAATCATAGGAGAAGGTAGTGAAAGGACAGAATTAGCATAAAAATAATGGAAGAAAGTGATTTTCATGATGGAAAATGCTATATAATGATGTCTTTGAGAAGAAATGGTGTTTCAGCAACGGGAAAGTAGGTAATGGGTGGTGTTTCAGCAACGGGAAAGTGGGTAACGGGTGGTGCTTCAGCAACGAGAAAGATAAGGAAAATGTTGCTAAAGAATATTGTTCCAGGAATCAGAAAAATAGGAAAAATGTTGTTGAAAATTGCTATTTTAGCAATGGTAAAAATAAGGAAAATGTTGCTGAAGAGTGATGGGAAAATGGGAAAAGAATTGAGGGGAATTAATGATGGAAATGTTACTGGGGATCAGGAAATAAACTATGGATGGATTAAGATGAACAATGCTTCACAAGATGAAGCTTGAATCTGCTTGTAATAGGATTGTCCTTTCCAATAAGCCTTCCCTAGAATCTGCAAAATAATCAATTATAACATGCTAACCTTTGATAGGGATTATCTAATCTAATGCTAAAAATACAATGCAGAAATTAGATGCAATGAGGGGCATAAGGCTCCCACAAAAAGAGATAATGTGAATCTGCCATGCAAGTGGCCTTAAAATTCTCTTTGGAGATGGGTCGCTGGTACAGATGGATCCGATGACCATTTACTAATAACGGTGTTCTAGAGTCATCAATTATTAGGAGCCTTACTGTTCCATTGGGAAAAATAGTATCTATTTCATAAGGTCTCAACCATCTTGTACGTAGTTTCCCTGGAAAATTTTCAAACCAAGAATCATACAATAAAGCCCAATTACCTTTCTGGAACTGCTTATGCTTGATGGTTTTATCATGCCACCTTGTTCTTTGTTGTTGGATCATAGTTGTTTGATGAATGGCATCTAATCTCTTTTCATCCAATTCCTGAAGCTGCTGCAACCTAGTTGCCTGTGCATCAATCAAATCAAGGTTAATAGCTAAAGCAGTTCTTAAGGTTTTAATTTCAAATTCCATAGGAAAAACAACACTTTTACCATAAACCAATTCATAGGGATAAAATCCAGTAGTATTTTTCCAGGTAGTTCTATAAGCCCATAGTGCTTCAGGGAGCCTTTGAGACCAAACCTTCCAGTTTTCCTTCATTGTTTTTGTTAGAATGGCTTCTATAACTTTGTTTGTACTCTTCACCTGTCCATTGGCTTTGGCGTGGTATGGTGTATTCATTCTATGATGAATATGATATTTTTGAAGGGTGTTTTTAAAACCATGAGAATTGAAAGGAGGTCCTCCATTTGTAACTAGATCTCTAGGCACTCCAAATCTAACGAAGATTTCTTCAAATAGGAAATCTAAAACAACTTGTTCATTAGCTCTAAGGAGTTCTTTAGCCTCCACCCATTTAGTCATATAATCTGTGCAAACCAATATATAAACTCTTTGATTGGATGGAGGATTAATGGGCCCTACAAAGTCTAAGGCCCATCTTTCAAATGGTTCAAGTGTTACCTGGGGATTTAATGGCATTTCATCTCTATGATTAGGTTGACCCATTCTCTGAAAACTATCGCAGACCCGAACGTATTTCTTTGCATCCTTGAAGAGTGAGGGCCACTAATAACCCATCCTAAGAATTTTAGGTGGCATTCCCTTATCAACAAAATGCCCTCCACAAGCGCCATCATGACAAGCTTTCAGTATATCATAAACCTCATCTTCTCTAATGCATCTTCAAATTTCATGATCAAGTCCTATGTAGAAAAGACACCCACTTATCCAGTTATACCGAGCACTTTGTTGAATGATCTTCCTCTTTTCTTGATGTGATAGGGGTAATGGTAACTTCCCTGCAACCAGATAATTGGCAATGTCTGCATACCAAGGTGAGTGAGTAGATACTGCAAATAAATATTCATCAGGAAAGGAATCATCTACTGGAGTATTATCATCAACTTTTAACCGAGAAAGGAAATCAGCGACTACATTTTCTTTACCTAGTCGATCTACGATTGTAATATCAAACTCTTGTAATAACAATAACCACTTGGTTACTTGAGCATTTGTGACAGATTTGTTCATTAAATACTTAATAGTCGAGTGGTCAGTATGGAAAAAAGTAGAGCAACCAGTAATGTAATATCGAAATTTATTAATAGCGTAAATGATTGCTAAAAATTCCTTTTCAGTAACTGTGTAATTAAGCTCAACAGGAGCCATATTCTTACTAATGAAATAGATAGCATAAGGAAGACGATTTTCCTCTTGTCCCAAGATAGCTCCAATTGCAGTATCCAAAGCATCAAAGGATATATGGAAGGGAAGTGCCCAATCAGGTCCCCTTAGAATAGGAGTTGTAGATAGCTGATGCTTGAGTTCATCAAATGCTTTCTGGCAAAGATCATTCCACTTGAATTCAACATTTTTCATAAGTAACACAAACAAAGGAGAAGCAATTTTGGAATTTTTTTTGATAATATTCTATAGTACCCTACATGTCCTAATAAAACTTCTCACATCAGTTTGTGTTCTAGGAATAGGAAGGTTCTAAATTACCTGTATTTTGGATGGATCTACCTGAATTCCTTGAAATGAAATAAAGTGCCCACATACAATTCCTTCATTCATCATCATATGACATTTTTTAGTACTTAAGAAAAGGTGAGCTTGTACACAATGTTTAAGTACTTTCTCAAGGTTTTGTAATGCATCTTCAAAAGACACACCATAAGGGGTAAAGTCATCCATAAATATCTCCATAGAGTCATTAAGCATATCAGAGAAGATTCCTATAACTGTTCTTTGTAAGGTTGCTAGTGCATTGCATAGTCCAAATGGAAGAACTCTATAGAAAAAAGTTCCCCAGGGACTAGTAAAAGTGGTCTTATCTTGGTCTTAGGGTGCAATTTTGATTTGATTATACCTACTAAAACCATCTAAAAAGGAAAAGAATTTCTTCTCTGACAAACTATCTAACACCTGATCAATGAATGGCAAGGGAAAGTGATCCTTTTGAGTGGCTTTATTTAAGGCTCTATAATCTACACACACTCTCCATTTCCCATTTTTCTTAGGGACTATTTAGATATGGCATGTATAAACCCTGCATTAAGAAATTTTTGAAGTTCCTCTTTAACAATTTCCCTTAAATTAGGATTCATTCATCTCCAGGGTTGACATATTGGTCGGCGGACCTCCTTGATATAGATACGATGAGTACATAATTCAGAAGAGACTCCCTTCATGTCTGTATAGTCCGATGCGAATGCTTCCTTATTTAGAGAAGTAACTTCATTAGCTATTGTGTTTCAACATCTGTCAAATTGGGGTTTATGTTCAATGTCTTGCTAGGTTCAATTTCTACTATTATGCTTTTAGAGGAGATGGTAGTTGATGTTTGAGGTAGATATTCATATTTAAGCTTTTCCTGGGTATCAGATATGAAAATTGCAGCCAACTGATTATGTGTTTCAGAAGTCACCGAGGAGGGTTCACAAATAAAATTATTAATTACTTCATCCTCAGTGGTATTTTTAAGACTTAGAGCTTGTCCGATAGTCAAAATAGGTTGATTAGCATTATCATGATAGTCCAACAATACAAAATTATCATTATTAATGATAGGTGTGGCGTGAGGGTAGAGAGTAAGCTACTTGGTTTCATATCCATTAGAAATTGTCATTGAACCAGATCTACAGCTGATAAAGGCATCGGCTATCGCCAACCAGGGCCTTCCCAGAATTAAAGGATGTCCCCCCAACTTAGTTTAAGTCTGTAATACCACAAATTCAGCTGGGTAATTCCATGATTCAACTGAGATGCTTATATCCTCAATGACTCCTTCCAGTTTGATTGTAGAACGGTCAGCTAAATCTAGAATGGTTGGTGTCCCTCTCATTACATTTTTTAGCTATAATAGTTGTGAGGTTTCAAGAGTCATAATATTTATAGCAGCACCTAAATCCACTAGAACTCGTGGGATGATTGCTTTTCCAATTTGTACTGTAAAAGTAGGATGGCCGAGATCACCATATTTAACAGGAGGGGCTTTTCGGGTCATTAAAGTAGATAGATCGCCCATAACATGAACTGTAAGGGGATCTTTAGCTTTCCTACAGGGTTTCTTAACACAAATATCTCTCATAGTTCTGGCATAAATTGGTACATCTCTTAGTGCTTGTAAAAGTGGAATTTTAACAAATAGATTCTATAATTCCCCTAAAAGATTGAAAGTAGGTGGCTCAGGCATTTTAGTCAAAGCTAAACGCTCAGGGAATGGTCGTTCTGATGTTTCAACACCCTTATTAGAGGATGTTTGTACCTCCTTATGTGAATCATTTTTCTTTGTCTCTTCTTTATCACAATCAGAGGAGGTAACATCATCAATAATGGGTTCGACTATTTTCCCAAATCATAAATGAATGTCATTACATTGCATAGGGAAAACAAGAAGTATAGGCTGGTTCTGTATATCAATAACTTGCACAACTTTATTATTGGGGTTAGGGTTTGGTTGTATAGGTAGTTGGGATCTCACCATTTGGTTATTTGGTGGAGAACTTGATGGTAGAGGGAGTGATTGCTGAAACTGATGAAATTGATTTGGAAATGGGATCTATTGACCCCTCCAGTTTGGATTCCATTGGTTAAAGTAAGATTGTTGTCATGGAGGCCAAGGAGTCCACATTGTTGGGTCTACAAAGGGAGGGTTTTCTTGTTACATGGGTGGGTAATTCATTTGATTGAAGGGCGGTATTGCATCTAGTTAAAGGGTGGGTAATTTGCTTGATTAAAAGAAGGATAATTGTTGCAATGATTAGAAGACGTAAATGGCATATTAGAGTTCATACCTTGTCCTCGTGGTTTCCATTTCCTTCTCCGTGTCAACAAATAGACTGCTTCAGCTTCTTCTTCTGTTGGTTGCAATGCTGCTTTTATTCCTGGTAAAGAAGGGCATTGTTGTGTTTCATGATCCTTCTCATAAAGGGTGCAAATTGGCACTTTGTCCAATGGGCATTCCCTTAGTGGGTGTTTATCTCTACATTTGGGACAAAAGATAGCCAAGTCAGCTTCTGCTTCTACTTGTTTCCTCTTAACCTACAGGGTGTCAATCTGTGAAGCAAAAGAACTTAAAATTTCAGTTTTAAATTCCTCAAGTAAATTATCTATTTCAGCTCGTGTTGCTCCTCCACTCGATGATTTTTGAACTCTTGAATATATATTATCCCTGTTGTTTGATCTATTCCTTGCAACTCCTCTTGAACATCTTTTACATAGGTTAACAATTTCATAAAATTGTGGGTACTTCCTAAATCAATCAACACTATTACCTTTTTCTTCTTGATTTGTCCTTCTATCTTGATGGTTTGAGGAGTGGTAATTCCCGCCAATGTATTACAAGATATGGTCGGACTCATTTCTTCTTTATCTAGGCTTTGTTCCTGGAGTATATACT
>APFE030142475.1:14976-31872 GCA_000404065.3 Pinus taeda
CACTTGGTCTTGTAATTTTGATATATCATGTAGCATTTCTTCCTCTTCTTCATGAGTCATGCTAGAGATTTCAGGTTGCTTACTAGGTGTTTTCATTTTCTTTCCTCGGGCATCAATTACCGATAATAATGCTCTACTATGCCCTTTGAATTCCTTCAAAATAATTTTTCAAACCAAGCTTAAGCAAAAATTTAAAAAAATCTACACACCTTTTTTCACTTTGAAGGAGCTTGATATTGCTTCTGATGTATCTCTGTAATTTTAGATCATCCAATTCTAAAATTGTGATCTGCAGTAGCCTTCTATGTCCTCTTTCCAATGCCACGAATCTAATCCAAATTGGATTCTCCAAGGAAGAGTTATGCCAAATCTCCCACAGTGACCTGATTATAGACTAGTTTAGTAGAGAGAAATTGTATGACATGCCAGGTGTCCCTGTTTTGACCTTTGGCTCTGAAAAATATACACAAGAAACTACAGTCCGTCCTCTTTCTACACCTTTTGATGAAACTTCAATCTGATACTTAGAGAGAAATTTATGAATATTTTCCCCAGGTCACCTATTTGGAATGTAATTCATGAGTTTGCAAAAAGACCAACTTCCTCAGATCATATCTCCGCAAAGATAGTGCAAAAATCTATGAAATTCTAGATCCAAGGTTCAGTGTGATTTCATCTCAAATGGGTTGTTTTTTGCGCTTTTGAAACATCGTAGAAAAAATTTATAGTGAAAATGCCACGATGACCTATTTGGAGCAGCAAAACCCTAGAATCCAAAGCTCTGATACCAAATGTTATGAAACTAGCTCAAAAAAGATAGAAAAGATAGATCAACGCCTTAGAATTCAGCCTCTTGAGGGGGAAACCTCCTTTCATTACATTAAAATAATAATTCTTGGATTATTCAAAGACAAAACCTCCTTTCTATATATGGAGTCTAAGGAGTCACAATTAACCTAGCTACCTAACAATAATAATATAAAGGCACAAAAATAACAATAGAGGGATTCTATGGGGCACAGTAATAACAATATGGGGACAATAGGGGCATAACAATATTAATAAGGGATACAGCTATAATAGTAATGGGGTAATCACTAGTACTATAAGGACCTAACACCTGAATTGTAGGTTTGAAAACAGGAAGGTCAACTTCTGAGTGACATAATTTTTGCATACAAAATCATATTGACACACTTCTTACGTGGTTGGAAAGATATTTGTGTGTAGAATAGCATGAGAAGGTGTTGTGCTAAAGAACAAAACCCCCCAAAAAATGTCATTTGATATCTTCGAATTCTCCCAGAAGGTTTTAGATCTTTTTTTGGTACACTAGGTCCTGCCGGTAAAAATGGTACCATGAGCTAATTCCTCCACTTTTTCCACTCTGAATGAATCAAAATGGATGAAAAACACTATAATGATCCAATTTTTATAACGTATTTATATCTTCATAGCCCCTTTCTATTCAATAGAGATTCTCTAATTGAGATCACCCCCACTCATCAACAAGGGGGAATTTGGTCCTATATACCCATATCAACAATAGTTATTACATCAGTCCTGACCCTTCTGTTACAAGCACATACATATGGGATATAAATTTCACTGTATCACTTTCTATCCCATTGATGCTAGAACATTGATTTACTATGTATTCTTTTGCTCATACCCACTTGTAGAGACTGCAAAACCCTCCAGAATTTTGGAGCATACTGTGGATCTTGTGATCAATCGTTAGTCATTTATTGGTAACTTGATGATCTCAAGCTCCCCTCTTTGATCTCAAGATTCATTCGCACTTGTACCGTTAAATAGTATGTGTCATCTTTGGGTATGTGTATTATTTCTTGTCATGCAAAGGAAAGATTTTTTTTTGCTTCAAGGTGAAATATTTGTGAGAATGGGTTGTCCTCACCACATAGACATGTTTCACACTCATTTCATGCACTCTTACATAAGTGTTGCCTTTATCCTCTCAAAGTCTATCATCAAAGCTGCACTTGTCATACGTTTTCACAAAGGTTGTTACATTAAGTGTAGTATGTTTTAAATGTTCTGTATGGTCTATGTTGTATCACTAAGTGAACAAGTGTGTGATCGTAGTCAGTTTTTCTCACTTTTCACATTGGTCCCACTAATTGCACACTTAACCAATTTCTAGAGTTTCTCTAGAAACCTAACCTCATCCAACTTTCCTTAACTATGCACTTCACATCTACAACCCTCAATCTTTTTCCCTTGCCTACTAGAATTGCATAATGTGCAGAAGGCCCAAACTCCCTTGGCATACAAAAATGTGCATTGATTTCCTTCAGTGTCCCTCCCTCGGATGGAACTCACTATCTATAGAAATTGAGCAATTTTGTCCCTCAGTAATCTCAACTGCCCAGTCTCCCTTGCATCTTGAAGCTACACAGATGTGTCCTCCTAGGGCCATACCCCACAGTAGTCATTGTTCACTTAAACTATGAAATTGTGTATCTTAAGGGCCACAAAGAAGGATGACATGCTAGATGACTCTCAAGGATATGAGGAGAAAGATAAGGAGACCAAGGAACCCAAAGTATGATAGAATATCAAGACCGCATGAAGACTCCATCTGATGCATAACCCTTTCGAGTGTATGTATGAAAATAAAGAACATATTTTTGAAATACACATCTTACTATAGCATGAAGGACCTCTTATCATTTTCATATCATTATGTCTTCAATGACATGCATGGTTGCAAGCATTGTAAGTAATTCCATGTGTTTCCTCGAAGTGTCTTTCTCCCTTTTGCTTGTTGGATCAATTGTTCTATTTTGACATGTTTGGTTGGTATGTCATGTTTATGAGTCTTTTTGGTGACCTCGAAGGTTGGTCTTTATGAATACAAGTTTTCCTAGCCATGTAAACACCTGTTGCACTCATACACAAATTTTTAAGCACTATCGCACAAGTATCATCACGGTCGTCCTAAAGTATATCCTAAGTGTTGAACTTGTCACTTTTAGTTCTATACAGTCTCACAAATGTTAATTTTTTGTCTTGTTGTTCCGATGGCCTATGTTATTTTTTCATCGAAGTATGCTAAGTGTGTGATCACAATGTCAAGTTCCTCACAAGTTCACTTGCCTCCCACACTTAACCATTTTCTTGAAAAATCCTTATGACCAGAGAACTCTCTTTCACCGGACTGCCACTAAGCTGCAAACTATGTAGTCTTAGCTCTCAATGATGCAGCTTTGCTACCTGGGACTACATAGTGCATAATCACTGTCCCCTAGGGAAATTCCACTACGCAATTCCAGAGATCAACAAACCTCCTTCTTACCCAGAATTTCATAATAGCATCCTCAAACCTAACCTGAACTGCACATTCCATAAGATCAGTCATTAAGCCTCCTCCCTTCCTACTAGAACAACACAATGTGTAGAGACCCAAACCTACCTTACCTCCCAGAACTACACAAAAGTGTCCCCTAGTGTCCTCCCTCAGCCAAGACTCACTGATCTCAGAAAGTGCAGAAATCTTCCCTCTTTGTTACCTCTACTGCCCAGTCCTTCCTATGCAGACTTGCCTCCTAGGGTTCCACTTTGCAACTACTACTGATGCTCTCAACTGTGCAATCCTCTCTCCTAGTGGCCTCTACACAATTTTCCTTAGTAGTGAATATTGTGCTAAGGAGTTCCTCATCCAAGCCTAAGCTATGCTCTACACAATCTTAGTGACCTGTCTCCCTCCCTGTCACCTAGAACTGCACAATGCACAATTACTGAGCCCTTTTTCCCAGCTTGTCATCTGTCCCGAGCCCAATCCATGGAAAAACATGCATCATCTTAGACTAGGGTTTTTTTGGATTTGATGTTGTCTTTTCATGAGTGAATTATAGGAGTAGATACACTATTAGATCATGGAGAGATGATGAAGGAGATGAAGAAGGAGAAAACATGAAATAAGACTCACTTTTAGCTGGATAGACACAAGAAGCTCATCAAGAACAAGCAAAGGGAACACATGCATGCAACCATCTTTCAAGACCAAAGATCGTTGAATACCCACATCATCAAGCCATGTAGAGGAGAAAAGAAAGCACATCCAAGAACACATCTATCACTCAGAAGAAACAACATCTTGACATTACCACCACAACAAGCTGGTCCATGTCAGTAGTGTCATGTCAAGTTGTTTCATGGGTTGTCAAAGGTCACATCACTAATATGGGCCATATCTGTTGTAAATCAAATGTAATGTAAAGTGAAAGTCCAATGGACACACATGAACATGAAGAGTCATGTCATTTGAAAAGTCATAGGAAGTTGAACAGTCATGAGAGAAGTACAAGAATCACAAGGGTCAAGCATCACCCTTGTTTATATATACCCCCCCCATTGTATGAGCAAGGAATTTTCACCTTGGATCCTCCCACAAAGCATAAAGAGTTTCAGTCAGTTCTTAGAGGAGCGAGGAGTGGCTCCAATGTCCCACTACTTGGGCTAGTGATGTATGATGTAAATATGTGTCTTGGAAATTTTACTTAATACAAAATCGTGTTCAAGCCAACACGTTTCCATGCATGACTTGTGGATGTTTGTATGACTAGTATTTGAGTATTTGTAATTCATGTTTGTTTCACATGTACTAAGATAGTTCAAATATTTCGATTGTTTTAGTGCTTACCTTCATGGGAATGTGTTGTACTGGTTATTAGTGCTATCTCATCGTTGTGGACTACTACACATGATACTAGATAAGCCTTTCTCACTCATTGGTTATAATGACCGACACATCTGTTGTGGACTATTTCATTGGATGGTGGATGTATCTTTCCCTGTACTTTGGTTTTAATGACTGTCGCATCTGTTGTTGACTATCCTGCTAGATCTTGGACAAACCTTCCTAGTTCGCATGTGTCCCTTCCTGGGTGGTACTATTACCTCTCACTTAGAGGCTCACTTTTCTCCCCCCTTTTGCAGTAAGAGTCCCTTGACACAGTTACATTGCACACTCACCAAGCACAGTTACCTTGTTGTTCAAAGATACCATTGTATAACTCTCCCATGCTACAAATAGAGCCAAAGCATATCTCTAATTATATGGAAATTGTGCCTTTATACTGGATGGGACACCTACACAAAATAGTGCGAGGTCTAGTTGGGACTTCACATCGGGGAGATCCCCTTGGTTAGAAAATTTCTAGCACCATAAAAAAAAATGGCGCTAGAAGGAGGGCGAGACGACAGGCTTGCTCGTAGAGTTTGGTTTGGATCTCTTATTTAAAATGGCTCTTCCTGAAATCATAATCCCAGGATGTTTTTCTAAAGAGCTTAATTGTACCATTTCTGTAGAAGTTATTCATGACCTATCCAAGTTGAAGTTTGATGGTGAGGGTGAATGAAATTTTCGTGTATATCTACTTCAAGTTAACCATTTTTTCATTGTCACCAAATATATTCTAAAGATGTCATGACTAGATTACTCACCCTCACATTTGAAGGTCATGTTAAACAATGGTGTCATACACTACCCATTACTTCTATATATTCATTCGGTCAGCTTTCATAGATGGTGAATAAAATTTTCGATAAGTATAGCCACCAAAATGTCCGTGAAAGAATCCATTATCTAAGAATGGAGCCTAACGAATAAGTTGAGGACCTTGCTAATTGGTTCCTTCACGTTTGTTGCGAAATTCTTGACAAGAATTTGAACTCACATTTCTTGAGACAATAGTTTCAACGCTTGGTTCATGTCTCCCAATATGGTGAACCTCTAGTTTTCCCTTCCTCCCCAACTCTCGCATATCATGAGGAACCTCATATTGTAGAGGAGGAGCCTACTACCCCTTTCATTCCTTGTCCTCCTCCTTTTTCAATCCCAGTGTGGGTACCTCCTTGCGGTGATCATAAAACTGGAAAATCTATGAATCAAATCTCTAGTCCATCTTCTCATTCATCTCCTTCTTTTATTGGAAGAAATTCCATAATGGCTCATGAAGCCTATGATGAAGGCTCACTCCTCCATTTCATGAGAGGATGTCATTGTTCATAACTCAAGTCTCAAATCTTATCTGGATCCTACCATCCTCTATCATCTACAAGCCATGATTCCTTGTACCATGACTCACTTGAGTAATCTGCTTCACCAACTAGTTTTTGACCTTCTCTTGATTCTCAAGTTGTTAGCTCAAATTGCAATCAAGAACAAGGAAGTCACATTCTGTGGGTAAAGGAGTAGAAATTTGAGGACACTATCAATTTTTCCACTCAGTTTTGAAAATTTCCATGTCAAAACAATGAGTTTCCATTATTAAACATTTCTCAATCTTCTAATCTCAGTGGAACATTTAGCAAAATCAATTCTTTCAATCAACCCCAAAGTTGCGCAATAATCATTCCAGTGATGATAAATCTATTCTTGTATGTCGTGACAAATGCCCAAGCACATCATATGATCTTTTGGTTCATTATGAATATTCTAATTTGATTCTAGCATCTTCTTCAGTCAAAGAAGGCGTTCATATCGAAAATTTCCCTTCACCTCACTTTCCCTTATGTCCTACCATTCACAATACATCGACTTGTGATGGGGATACTCCATGTTCTTTCATTTCTTGATCTGATGAGTTACCTTCTTGATTGGCACAAGGTGGTGAGGCTTTCTAGGATCAAATTGAAAACAGTCAAATCATAGAGAAATCTTCTTGCCTCTCATCCTCTCTTCTTCTGCATGAAGATAACACCTCAAATCATCTTGCTCATGAAATTTCACCAATGCATTTATCTTTAAATTTACTATTAGAAGAGCCTCTTCAAATGAGCAATCTAATTGTTGTTGAAGTTGAAAATTTTGATGAAACTTGTGATGGAGATGGCTGCCATCCACAGTGAAGTTTTGAAATTAGCAACTACAACCATCCTCAAACCATGCATGATGTAGTTCAAGATTCAATATTTGATTCTACAATTCTGGAAATTTCTGGGACCTATCATGGAGTCAACACACTTCAAATTCTATTGACGATTATGTTAGGACCTCGCGACTCTAGTAAGCCCCCAAAACTAAATCAAACCTGATTTCTCTCACACAATCCATTTATCTGTGTGGTTTCGCTCAATGTGAATTCCGATGTAAAAAATGAATGTTCGGTATTATGGGTGTGATTTATCAAATTTTCAAAATTTTACTTATGACTAAATTCACGAACCTATTGTAGTTCATTTCTCTTCATGCAAATCCTTCACATCAAACTCGGGTTGGGAATGTCCACCTCATGAAATCATGGAATTGTGAAGTTGATCACCTCAAGCTCTATCTTTTCCAATAAGATTTTTAATTATTGAATTTTCCCTTTAATGGTTAGCTCCTCAGACTTATTGCGAATCTTGTCTTGCAAATTTTTCCTCTCATCACACCAAAAATATCCCTGTGTGATAATGAATGCACAAATTGTCACACTGATCAAGATATTCTCCATTCACCATGCCTCAACTGGTCTCATGCATTCATGGTGCTAGCATCCATTTTAAAATATTTTGATGACCATGATGCTTGTACAATTTTTCACCAATTTCTTGAGAATGGTTTGTCATATATGGATTGCAAGGAACTTGGTTCGATTGTTCAGAGCATTCACAAGATTGTTCAAATTAATTTTCCATTTTTTATTACAAACTAGGAATCTGATGCTTCAACTAGCTCATCTGAGCATTTCTCTATCTGGTGTGACTATCATTTTACTTATCATTTTCCCATCAATATATCCAATGAAAATTTCTTTACACTCTTTGATTTTCATTGTTCAAAATCTCTCTATTTAGATTTATGTCAAGAAGGTGAGGCACTTCTCATTGTCTTGGCATGACTGCTGAGAATGATCAAATCCATTTTCCCATACAAGATTCCTATTGTGATCCCATCTCTTAAATCAAGAATTCATCCTTTCAAAGATCATGAGGCTTTCAAGGCGACCATCATGAATTTTATGATCTAATTGTTGTATCGCTGGAACAATCTTACTTGGAAAGCTCTGTTGTAGACAAGAAGTTTCAATCCTTCCTCACGCTTACTAAGAAGCTCGGTGCAAATGAGGACACATCCATAAGAGGATTTCGACGTTTGTTGAAAAGTGGTATTCATCGAAAAGGTAAGCATGTGAATTGGATAAGATGAGTGTGTGTGACACATATTTCTGCCCATGGGCAAGACCTTCCTTTTCTTGTGCAAGTTTCCCAAGTTTCTATATCTTATGTTGCACATCACTTTTTACTGTCTTAATTGTTCCTATATTTGTGGATGTGTGTAGGGAAAAATCATGGTGGCTTCACTGGAAATTTCATTTTACGTGACCCCAACCTTCTAACTATTAGGTTAGGAGTAGGATTAGCTGCATCATTAGCTTTCCCTTTCCTGCACTCATTCTACACTCATTTTTTGTAGTCCGTCCTTGTTTCCTTTTCTTATTCTAATTCATGTTTTCTTGGCCATTGTTTTCTCCTGTATTTTGATTTTGTCTCCTAGTTCTGTGTCTTCTTTATTTTTGGTTTATTTTCTTCCTTGTTGAGTTTTCTTTTCATTTCCATTACACGAATAAGTGTTGTGCCTAGACCTGTTATGGCTTCAGAGTGTGTATGTGGCTGAAGTTCAAAGAGTCTCGTGACACTTCAACATTTGGGAAGTCCTATGTCCGGCTTCCTTGAAATTGATTGTATCTTTTGGCCGATGAAGTTCTGATGGAAAATACGGTCCATCCATAAGGAGAGCTTTGGTCAACCATGAACCTATGTCCATTCTGGGAACCTTATGCCTATACAAAATTTTCTGTTTTGGTGTTTTCAAACTTATCCAACTAGTAGAAATGGAGAAGGGGAAAAATCTAAGTGAGAAAAAATAAAACATATGTCTTTAAATGCTTCTTTGGAGGAACAACCTCTCCTACTCTCAATAAGTTGGGATCCCTCTTCTGCCCCAAAATAAATAAGTGTCAATGCATAATTCTCTTTTAAAAATAAACAAAGGTGAAAGAAGAGAAAGGCTTCCTGTGTAGAGAGGTGAAGAAAGCAACTCCATCAGGGTACTGTCCAGGCTCGATGGCAGTGGAGAAATGCTTGTGTTCCTCTGTGACTCTGTCGAGATAGTGTATAGGCTTGCTAGTAGTGGAGAAACACCATATATGAAAAAATATACTCTGAAAATCTTAAGCTCGCGAACTAAACTACCCTTCCCAATTTGAAACACAATGATCTGACTGAATCTTATGTTGTGTTCAACTGAGAAGGTACAAAGAGGACCATGTCTTCCCAGGGGTAAGTGGAGAATCCAAAGTAATCTTCACGATGAATCAATAATCCCTAAAGGATGAAGGCACTGCACTAAAATGAATCAAGACAGAGAAGCTAGTATTCAACTAGTGTGTCACCAAGTGTTCTAGTGGCTGCAACACCCTCCAAAATTTTGGCCTGCACTAAAATTTTGGAGCCTACCATGGATCTGGTGATTGATTGTTCCTTAGTCACTTATTGGTAAGATGGTTATCTCAAGCTCCTCTATTCGATCTTAAGATTCGTTCATGCTTGTACCTTTGTATAGTACGTGTCATCTTCAGGTATGGGGATTATCACTTGTCATGCAAAGGGAAGTTTGTTTTGCTTCAAGGGGAAATATTTGTGAGAATGGGTTGTCCTCACCACATAGAAATTTTTTTCACTCATTTCATGCACTCTTGCACAAGTGTCTCCTTTATCCTCTCAAAGTCTATCATCAAAGCCGCACTTGTCATAAGTTGCCACAAAGATTGATGCATTAAGAGAAGTATGTTTTAAATGTTTTGGATGGTTTATGTTGTATCACTAAATGTTCAAGTGTGTGATCATAGTCAAGTTTTATTACTGTTCACATCAGTCCCATTGATCCCACACTTAACCAATTTCCATAGTTTCCCTAGCAACCTAGCTTCATCCAACTTTCCTGAACTGCACACTTCTTATTTACAACCCTCAAGCATTATCCCTTGCCTTATGGAACTGCACAATGCAAAGAAGTCCCAGCCTCCCTTGGCATCCAAAATTGCACAGTATTTTCCTCCAATGTCCCTCCCTCAGACGGGACACACTATCTCCAAAGATTGCATAGTTTTTTCCCTAAGGAAGCTAAGCTACCTAGTCCACCTTGCATCTTGAAACTAAGAAAATGTGTTCTCTCAAGGCCATACCCTGCAATAGTCACTGCCCACTTAAAATGAACAATTATGTCTCTCAGTGGCCATGAATAAGGATGACATTCTAGATGAATCTCAAGGAGCTGAGGAGAAAGATAAGGAGACCAAGTAACCTAGAATACTATAGAAGATCGAGACTACATGGAGACTTCATATGATGCATAACCCTTTGGAGGGTAGGTATGGAAAACAAAGCACATATTTTGAAATACACCTCTTAGTATAGCATGAACAATATCTTATCATTTTCATATCATTATGTCTTCAATGACGTGCATGGTTTCAGGCACTGAAAGTCATTTCATGTGTTTCTTCTAAGTGTCTTGCTCCCTTTCGCTTATTGGATCAATTATCGTCTCTTGGAATATTTGGTTGTTATGTCATGTTTGCAAGCCATTTTTGTGACCTCGATGGTTGGTATTTGTGTATACAAGTTGTCCTATCCATGTAAACACCTTTCGCACTCACACACAAAGTTTTAAGCATTATCGCATAAGTGTCGTCATGGTCGTCCTAAAGTTTATCTCAAGTGTCACACTTGTTTCTTTTAGTTATAGATAATATCACAGAGGGTAATGATTTGTCTTGCTGTTCTAGTGAACTATGTTGTTGTGTCATCAAAGCATGCTAAGTTTGTGATCACAATGTCAAGTTCCTCACGAGTTCACCTGCCTCTCACACAACCATTTTCTTCAAAAATCCTTCAGACTAGACAAATATCTTTTACTGGACCCTGGATGAGTTTCACATTGCACAGTCTCAACCCTTAGTGATGCTTTTATGCTTCCTAGAAATGTGCAGTGCGTAGTCACTATACCCCAGGGTATTTTCATTGTGAAATTCCAAATCTCAATAGACTGCCTTCCTCCCCAAAATTGTGCAGTAGTTTCCTCAAGCCTGACGTGAACTATGCATTTTGTAAGATCAACACCAAGCCTTCTCACTACCTATTGGAACCTGTTGAAGGCCCAGAAAATCGGGTCGACAACAAGGGGGATACCTGCCGGGTCCGGACCTTGGTTGGCAGCTCCTTATCTGTTTGGTATAGTGGGTCCGACTGGGGATATGGGAACAATTTCCCAATTCAGTGTGTGTGTGTGAGAAAGATGGGTGTTTCTGTTTTAAATGGAATACGTCTATCTTAATTCTAATCTAATGCTATGCTATTGTATTCTAATAAACAGAAAAACATCGAAATTTATGCTAACCCGAGGTGTGATCTTTCTTCTATGTGATCTAAAAAGATTTCAAACAATAACTGGTAATAAAGGTCATTCAACTATCATAAGAAAAGAATTCGATAAATATGAACTACTTCTTATAAGAAGTTAGACGAAATAGTTGTGAAAAACTTATCGCATAAATAAGCTATTCATACACTAAACATAAAGAAATAGTAATCACCGTACAAAAGTGCCAAATGATAACTCAGACATCCATGTTATAATATATAAACAACTGAAAACTGAATATCACTTTAATGCATAAGCAGAAATGGTTAAGAGATAAAAGTACCATTTATAGCTAGTCCTACTCATGAGCTTCAAGCGACAATTGATTTATCTCTCCTTGATTTAACATCTACTAAGAGTACAGAAGTGCAACATCAGTAGCAGATATCAAATGCAATATCAAATAAAACCTGTTCCATTCATTCACCAAAACCTCCTCTGAGGGTGCAAAAGTGCATGTTCTGAGGACAAGTTTTTGATAAATTTCTGGACCCTTCTCTAAATGCATGAGAAGGGTTTAAATACTACTGACTAATTCTAAAAATAAATTATTACAAAAATAAAGGATGCAGTTTAAATGACCATCCTCTTTTCAGGAAAATAAAACGAAATTAAAACTAAAATTAAACTATTTCTGTACTTGATCTCTGAAATCACATGTATGCAGCATTTGTTTAAGGAGAGTTGGGTGGCTGACTTCTGCTTTCAACTGGGCTGAGAAAACAGAATCTATGAGAGTTGGCGCCATTTTTTTGGTTGCATTTATAATGCACTTAACAATCATCCATTGGCTATGTGGCTTCACCAAGTATGTCTAGTAACAATCCCAAATTAACTTGCTTAGCCTTTGGATTACTTTGGCCTTTTCTTGAGCTCTCTGTTTCCAATCTGCTTCTAGATGTTGAGCGTTTGGTAAGTACCCTGGAGTGGTCTCTGCGATCAATTTTTCCCTGTGTAAATTTTCATTTACACAATCAATAAGTTTGCTGGCCCCCTCTGATTTGCTCATCCCATTTGCTAAAGAGAATTTCCTTGTGATTTTCATTTATTATTGGTACACCTACTCTTTTACCCTTTTCCGTATCTTGCCACGCCAAATATTTAGTCATTTGTTTATCAATCAGATCATAGTTACTCCACAAGTCTACCACTTGATTAGTGGTTTTATCACTGATTTCACAATAATGACTCCACTGTGATATCTTTTGGCCCAATGCTTCTTGCTGCTGTAGTAATTGCTCATTTAGGGAAATGGACTCCGTAATAAATTATTTGAGCTTAGGGTCATCCCTGTGCATTTCTCTCAAATCCTGTAACTGCTTTCCTTTCTCATCCAAACTTTTCTGATAGCTTATCTGCATCTGCTAGAAGTCTTGCTGCAACTTTTCAAGCTGTTTCTGTGCTTCATTATTGGCATGGGCTTGTTGCAATTGTTGTTGCAGTTCTTGTATATGCTCTTCCCTTTCCTTTAGCAATTGTTGTACTTTAGATGCTTTGTCAATAGTAGCGTAGGCGTATGCTCCTGCGATCTGAGATAGTTTGGTGAGATTTTCAGTAGGATTGCTTGTGGGATCTTTCCATAAGACGTCCAATTGTTCTGTGTTTTGATAGATCGTGCTTTCCAATTTCCTTTTCTTTCTCTGTTTCTTACTACTGCTTTATGTTGTGGGCTATAAAATACATCTAGGGGACGGATTTCTTCTACTTTTAGTACAAGCTCAAAGGATGGAGAAATAGGAATATGCTCCACATCCAAGACTTTGCTAACTGTTCCTGTGACTACTTCTTTTATTATATGTACATCGCTGACATTTGTCTTCATGGTTTGTCCTTCAAGATTGATCAAGTAGTTGAACGTTTCCCATTCTTTGTCTAATTCAGCTGTGACTGGTGGTGCTTGGATGACGAGAGGGGGAGGATTTCTTTACGGGGAGGCAATAACCTACTGATGTAGAAGTTCTTTTGACTGGGCAGTATCATTTACTGACCCTTCGTTCTTATCTAGTTCATTTGTGGATCTTTTAGAGTGTTCAGGCACTTCTTTTTTGGATTTGGACTTAGATCCGTTGGTACTTGAACTTCCACTGAGGCTAACACTTGGAGTTGGTTCTCTTGAGGGTTTTAGACATAGCTTTTCTAAAGGAATATTGGCTAGTATTCTTTCCCTGTATATTTTGAACCTTTGAAATTCTTCTGCGGTAGCTGCAGTTGGGCGGTGTAAAAAAAAATTTCCAATGTGTTTTTCTGTTGAAATATATCATCAAATAAATATTTTTCTCTGGAGAACACCTTTATCTTGACTATTGTTGTAAAATTGTGGGCAACCTCATAAGGGTCAAATGGCCTTGCTGTGAATTTGAATAGTTGTAAACACGTAATATTCTTTACTTCTGCAAAGGCGTGACCTACATCGAATAGCGAGAAGGCCCCACAGGCTATAGGAAACTGTGGCCATATAGCCTTCTTTTTGTCTTTTAATTCTTTAGTTAGGCCTCCTTCTCCACAGGTTTGGTAGGCGATCTCTTGGGCTAAGAGTTTATCAGGGATATATAAAGGTAGGACATGAGGAGGTGCAAAACTTCCAAAAACCTTGACATAAGTAAACATTTCTTCCCCGAACCATCTTGCGACAGTGAGGATGTCTACTTCTACTTCAAGCGAGCATCTTGGAGGGTCTTTATCATACAAAATTCTATACAAGGGCAACATAACTCCATGAAAAATTTGGTAGAAGTATGGAACGAACTAAGAGTCCCATAACTCTTTGTGATAGACATGAATGGGTAGAGGGTCTTGTGTCATCCACTTCCAACCCATAACAGGAAACTTAGAAATATAACATATTGTGTCCATTATATATGCAGAAAGATAAAAAGGAGGATAGATCCTCTGAGCCGTAGATCTTTTGGACCAGTAACTGCCAATGGCTGTGGCCAGGTTATCAGACAAAATTTTGGCCCAATCTACAATGGTGGCATTTGTGGCAGCATCCAATAATGGAAGCCACTCAAATGTGAATTTGTTAATATCTGGCATTCCAAATATTCTATAGAGCATGGCAGCAGCAAAGCAGTATGGAGAGGTAAGGGAACCAGTACTGTACATACCGTGTTTATCTTTCTTCAGCGACTCATCTCTCCTAGAACAATCTTTGGTAGTTTCTCCCAGGTCCGGATTTTCTTTTACAAATTTCTCTCTAAACTATCTATTGTAGATTGCCTATGGCTCTGGTAGATGATACATAAGCTTTAAATCATGTGCAGCGAATGAACCAATGAGTCCTTGACCATGAACCTTGAACTGTCTATTTTTTATTTCTGCGGTATCCAATATCCATTTGACCATGTCCGTGTATGGGAGGATTCATGGCCTTGCTCCTATCCGATGTAAAAATGAGCAAGCTAGCTCTACGAGGGATGCTTCAGAAGAGCTTTGTGATCCTACGACAGCTATAACCTCCATTACTCTAGGATTCTCCTCTTCGAGCATGTTATACATGCCTTCCCACGTAGCTATTCCTGTGTCTCTATTACAAGCCGTGTCTATATACAACGACGCCATTTTCTCTTCTTCAGAGCTCAGAGCTTTGCTTTTCTTTCCCATTTCAACCTGCGTATTGTTTTATATAGTCCTCTGCTCTTCGTGCCTGCAATTCACAAGTGAGGTGAAATTGAATGACAAGGAAGGGTGATGGGAAATTTTTAAATACCACAGACATATCAAATATACCACCTTACGTGAAATGTTCTTTGAAGAGCACGCACCCATATTCTATTAATAATTGTCAGCTAACTCTTTTATTAGCATTTAAAGCACATAACCATGTGTCAGCTTATGGAAACTACTTTTCTTGAATAACGCGCCTCAAAGATTTGCGATGGAGCAATTTTGTGATTTGCTATCGCAACATCGCAGATCGCAAAATCACAAAATCGCAGAATCGCAACATCGTAAAATCGCAGAATCGTAACATCATAAAATCGCAATGTCACAATATCGATATTGCAATGTCACAATATCGCAATATCGCAGATCGCAGGAATATTATGTATGAAAAATTTTTGATAACCTGTTCCTTGCGAGATGCGATCTTGCGATCGGCGCCATCGCATATTGGCATATTTTTTTGAGGTGTTTTAAGTAAGTTATACTGAATGCGATGCAATATTTGGTCATTATTGTTATCTTGTGAATATTGGTTTTGTGAGGTGGCATCCTGCTATTTTCTTGAGATGTGATTTCCCTTGATAAGATAATTTTTACCTTATCATAAACTTAGATTCTAAGAGTTTCCAAGGGGGCTTCCTAAGCTTATGATGGTAACTTTATTTTCGAAAAAGAAATGTAAACGCTACTTTAACTTCTTTAGATTTAATAACTAAGGGTCCCCCCTTATTTAGTATTAACAATAATACTAAATAAGGAGGGGGGTTGTTGGTGGTCACAACAATTGGCGATTCACTCGAAACAACCAATTATCTCTGTGTTTGAGTTGAATTTTCTAAACTTCCAAAACAGAAAATTTCTTAGAAAGTTAGACTTTATTATGGAAAGATAAAGTACATTATGCTCTAACCTATTAATGACATTTTGTTTCAACTATTTTCAACTTTGATTATTTGCTGCCTCAAGTTTAGTCCTTGTGTTTACATTAGTCATTACTTGGTTTGTAAGGATAAAACAAAGTCTTTTCTATAAACCAGTTTTTAAAATATGCTCATTTGTCGCAGGTAGAGCCTCTGCTGCCAGCAAGCATTCATAGCCTCGACAGGGTTACCTGTTACCTAGCAATGATCCTGTATCCTACTTAAAGAAATCTACAACTCTCAAAGAAGAATCCACATCCACACTTATTGCTTTGATTTTCTTTTTATTCTTAAAGAACAATGTCTTGGTTTGATAGCCAATTTATGACATAGTCATTCACTTGATTTATAACTTTGCTGAACAAGTTGGCTCGTGATGAGACCCCTTGCCTCTTGATTTTAACAATCTTGAGTCATTGCCCTACTGTGGTATGCAGTATTTGGAAAAGTCAGTAAGTTATAATATCTGTGATTATGATAAGTTGGCTCGTGATGAGACCTCTCATTCTTCAAGATGAAGTGTATCCTTGGATTGTTCCTCTGAAAGTTGTGATTTCGTTGGCAGGGAGGAAGTCATTTTTTTCTTTAGATAGCTCTGGACGACAATTATAGAGTTTTTTGGAAGTAACTATTCTACAAAGAATCTTTATTTTGTTATTGATACCTTTCATTACACTGATATAAAACACTTTCTTCACTAAAGGTTATTTTCATCAAACTTTATGAAGTTGAAACTAGTGCCATATCTAAGCTAGAGTCTTTAACTGTATCTTTCAATAATAAAGATCAATTTTCTAAAAGATTTTCTATTTATACAAGCGAAAAATCAAAATCTAAAAAGAGAGTTGGTGTCTTTTTTATAAATGCCTAATGTAA
>APFE030142475.1:56714-84772 GCA_000404065.3 Pinus taeda
GCCCCATAGAATCCCTCTATTGTTATTTTTGTGGCTTTATATTATTATTATTAGGTCGGCTGGGTTATATTGTGACTTGTTAGACTCCTATATATAGAAAGGAGGTTTTGTCATTTGTATCATCCAAGAATTGTTCATTTATGTAATGTAAAGGAGGTTTCCCCCTCGAAGAGGCTGAATTCTAAGGTGTTGATATATCTTTTGTATCCTCTCTTGAGCTGGTTTCATAACATACTCTAAATTATATCTGGGTCATAAATTTTCTCGCTGCTAGATGGTTCTTCTCATTATAAACAGGTGTTAGTAGCAGAACCAGATTACTTGAAAACCATGTTCAGGACAAAGTGGGGAACTTGTGCATTTAAGCACATGCCTTTAAAAATTATTAATGTTGATGCTACTTTTCAAATGGCCATGGACATCACATTCTATGAACTAATTGGGTAGAATGTAGTCATCTACTTCGATGATGTAACTATATTTTCAAAGATTAGAGATCAAATCACATTCGTCATCTTAAGTATGGGATTTCGTTGAATTTGAAAAAAGAGCATCTTTCGTGTGTCAGAAGTAATATCTTATGACACATCTTTACTATGAGTGGGATAAAAGTTGACCTGGAAAGTGTAAAATATATTACTCAAATCCCTTTTCTTGTAAATAAGAAAGCAATGCAATCTTTCTTGTGGAAAATCAACTTTCTACTTAAGTTAATATCTGACTATGAACAGATTGTAAAACCATTACAGGAGATGATAAGGAAGGATGCTACATATAAATGGGATAAAAGGGAGAAATATGATTTTTCCTGAACCAAGCAAGCCATTGTTGATTCCATAGCCTTATATAGCCCTGATTTTGGAAAACATTTCCTGTTGTATACTTTCCCTTCTGATGCGTCTATTGTGGTCATATTGACATAGAAAGATAAGCAAGGAAATAAACAACCTATATCTTTCATGGCTTTTTTCTTATAGGGATCATAACTAAATTATCCCTATATTGACAAGAAAGCATACACTGTCTACAAAGCAGCTAAACATTTCAGGCCTTACCTCTTGAAAGCATATACGATTATCTATGTGCCTCATCCAGTAGTCAGAACATTGTTTGTACAAAAAGAGCTAAGTAAAAGGAGGGTAAACTAGATGTCATGCCTAAAAGAGTATTATCTTGATTTCAAGCCAGTTCATACTATGCAAGGCCACAGTCTATGTTGACTAGTAGATGAAGCGATGGATTCACCAGAAGAAGATACATTAGGACAGGAGCAGGAAATAGAAATGTATAATGTTCAGCAAGTTGCTCACACTAGTTCAACCACGTCTTGTTATTAAGATATATGGAAATATGTAGATAATGGCACCTTTCCTTCTCACTTATTGAACAAATAGAAGAGGGAAATACATCTTAAAGAATTATCATATCAAATAGTACATGGTGTCCTTTTTCAAAAGCACCATAATGGTGTCTTGGTTAGATGTTTAGAGCCGCATGATTCAGAAAGGGTGTTAAAGGATATGCATGACAGACCAATAGGTGGATAATTCACAGGTGATACCATAGCTCATAAGGTGATGAGGATCGGTTCTTATTTTCCTACATTATTCAGGGATGTTCATGCCTACGCCCAAAAGTGCCCTATATGTCAGAAGTGTGTTGGTCATGGTCAAAAATGAGATGCCCATTTATACCTATAGTAGTTGAAGAACCATTCCAACAATGGGGACTGCATGTTATGAGTGAAATCTTTTCCCATTCATCAAAGAAACACCAATACATTCTAACCACAACTGATTATTTCACTTGGTGAGTCGAAGTAATGAGATTAAGGAAAGTCAATGATCAGGAATTCATCCAATTCCTAAACATAATATCATAACTAGGTTCAGAATTCCTACATCGTTTGTCTTTGATAATGAAGCTTATTTTTCTTTGTTAAAACTTTATGGGTTTGTAATAGAATATGGTATTGTTTTGAAGCATGCATATAAATATTACCCACAAGTAAATAGTTTGGATGAATCCATGAACAAGAACCTTATACACATTTTCAAGAAAACCATTTTCTCTGAGAAAAATAATTAGCACAATGCTCTGGTGAATGCATTATGGGTTGACAGTGTCACTCCGAAATCCACTCTGAAAACATCTTTATACTTCCTTCTATATGGAAAAGAGGTTATCCTTCCAATCAACATATACCTTCTTGCCTTACAGATTTCATAAGAATCCCACAAAAAACCTTGTCTTCTTGTTGAAATTCAGATAGATACTCTTCTAAAGCTCGAGGAAGAAAGGCTCAAAGTGAAAGACAATTTTTCCATCCATCAGAATCAGATCAAGTATTGGTTTGATAAGAAGTTCGTAGGGAACAAAAATTTAGTGTCGATGACTTAGTACTGAAGTGGGACAAAGCCCACGAAGAAAAATGGGAGCACACCAAGTTTCAACCCATGTGGATTGGACCATATACCATCATTGAAGAGATTGGACATAATTCTTACAAGTTGAAATCTTTAAATGTGATGACTGAACCTCTTCCCATCAATGGTCGAGACCTTAAAAATTACTTCCAGTAGTACCCTTGGGTTGAGTCACTTTGTATAGTTTTATTTCCTTATCTTTATTATTTATTTTATTCATGGCTTGTCTCCCTTTTATTGTTTAGTATGTGTACATAAATGAAACCTATGTGTGTGAAATTATGTATGGCTCGAAAGGACTGTGTGGCGAAACAAATAGGTATTTTGACAACCACAACACTTGGTTATCGGTTAGTTCTTCTTCTTTCTTTGGGATGTGCCTCAAGTCAATTAATGTATAAAGAGATAATACGATAAACTCAAGAGGAAATTTTTGAGTAGAACCATGACACCCACCTCTATTTAGCATCCTCATTCCTTCACTTTGTAAAATATTACTTGGTGTTTTCATGCTAATCCAATTAGGTAGAGAAGGGAAATGCAAAAACCAATGATGAGCACACCTATATGATAGGTATATTTATATAATATTCTTTGAAGGAACAACCTCTTCAACTCTCAATAAGATGGGATCCCTCTTCCACCCCAATGAAACAATAAGTTCCTAAGCACACTTCTATAAGTAAAATAAATAAAGGGTGAGAAGAGAAATTCTTCCTACATAGAAAGGTGAAGCAAGTAACTTCACCAAGGTACCGAACAGGCTCAATGGTAGCGAAGAAATGCTTGTGTTCCTGAAATGAATCCACTAGGGCACTGAACATGCCTACTGGCAATGGAGAAACACAAAATATGAAAACTAAGGCTATGAATATCTTTAACTCACAATTACATATTACCCTTCTCTTGGATCAAAACAATTATGAAATGGAAAAATTTGTTGTGTGTTAAACCAGAAAGGAAATGTGAGTACTACATCTATAACTAAGTTGAGTGGGTAAACCAAAGAAAACCCCTTAGTAAATTAATACATCTTGAAGGGCTAATCCTTGGCCAAAATTTATTCCTAAACAAAGAAGCTGAAGTTCATCCAGTGTGTCACCAAGTGTTGTCATTGCTACAACACCCTCCAAATTTTTTTATTCTCACATTTTGGAGCCTACCCTTTATCATGTGAAGTTTTGCTTTTGGTATTCAAGTGTTGTTTCGTGTTTCTTCACATATGCTAATTACCCATCTTCCTTTATAAGTGTCATCACATTGTCAAAAGGAACAATGGTGCACTTTAGGGTCATAGTACACTTTATGGTCACAAAATGACACTTTTGGTTGCAACTGCACATACTTTTTAATCAAATAATTTATGTAAATTGGTGTTTCGATGTATACTTTTTAGTCTTAGGTCCTGTCTAAGTTTTGTTTATGAGTTGATATGTGTCACACTCGATTTTTCTCCCAACATAATATGTTTTCCAACGCTGCACCCTCCGAGACTTAGATAACTTTTTGACTTTTCAAGCCTATCCTCTAGGTTAGGAGAGTGCATTACGTACTCTCAAGGCTTAGTGGAGCCCCCCTTATCAGCTTTGATTGCGCCCTACACCTAGAAATCCTTCCTCCAGTGCACAACACACTCTAAGTAATCAAGACCTCTTCCTATTACTTGTTTTTGCACCCTACGCCTAGTCAAGCCTCCAACATCCACTTGAATGTATTGTACACTCTCAGTGGGAAGTAAAAACTTTCTTGTTCCTTGTTGCTGCACCCTGTTCCCTCCTTTGATCCTTCCTCTTCTATACCAATGCACAATGCTCCATCAGTTAACAATCATGTTGCTTTTCCCTTATTCTTATGCCATGTGCCCTCCATCAAGCCTCCTCCTCCATTTCAGCATACAACATGTCATCAATTATCAATGCATCCCCTCTTTGTATCTTGCAAGTGTTCCCTACAACCGTAAGTATTTTCTCTCTCCCTTTGGCACACTATGGATCTACAAGCATAAATTTTTCATGAAGCATGATATAACGTGAGATTTTCGGGCTAATGTTTGCTTTCCATAAGTGATATACATCTGAAGGTGTAGAATAAAGAATGGAAAAGATCTATGAGGATATATGATGAAGTTTTTTCCCAAAGGAAGCATCTTGAAGACAAAGGAACCATGTTGCAATAGTTGAAATCATAATGTATCTCAATGATCAAAGTGACTCATGAAGACACTGAGACCTTTCAAGACCCTTTGGAGGGTATATGGCTACAATAATGCAAGATATGTTAGAAGTATTGAATACATAGTAGTAGTGTCATCACTAATCAAAGTACTTTATGTAAAATTCACCAGGAGTTGAAGTCTTCAATATTCGTTATTTTCGTCACATGATGATGTGGAAATTATGATGTAATTTTGACAATTATTATAAATATAAATATGTGGAAGTCTAAGATTCATGTATGGACAAAAGAGCCACATGTAGAAGTCCAAAGGTCACTTATAAGTGCAAAAGTAATATATAAGTCCAAAGGTCATATTATAAATCTAAGATCAATGAGGAAGTTCAAAAGTCATCAGGATATAAAAGGTCATTCCTTTTGTTATAAAAGAGGCCTCATTACTCTAATAAAGGAATTTTAGCCTTAGCTTCTCCATTCAAGCATTAGAGAAGAAGATAGTCCATTTGGAGAGAAAGAGGTGGCTTAACACTCCACTATTGGATCTAGTGGTGTTCATTGTACTAATGTATCTTAGAGCCTTCACCTAATATTTGAATCTCTATTGAGCCAACATATTTCATGTGTATATCGTGAATATTTTGAGACTATTCATTGGATGTTTGTGGTATATGTTGGTATTCACATGTACTAAAGAAAATGAACTATTTTAGTGGCTTTGGTGCTCATCTCATTGAACATGTGTTGTATTTGTTTTCTTGATAATTGCATCTATGTGAACTATTTTGCTTGATGACTAATGATTATTTCTTATGATGTGCATGTGTATTTATTAGATTAATACTAATAATTATCTTCTAAAGACTCACTTTTTTTCCCTTCCAGTGAAAGAACCTTGATACATATTACAATTAAACATTTCACAAGGCATACTTTCTTGCTCACTCAAAACTATGCGTGTATTTCTCTCTCATACTAATAGCTGCAACCAAGGAAATTTTTTAAGTAAATGGAATTCGGGCCATACTTCAAGACAGGAATCCTATACAAGTCGATGTGAGGTGTAATTTGGACTTCATATCGGGAAGATCCCCTATATGTTGGCGGGTCTAGCACCCTCAACACATCCCTAGGAACAAACATGCCCATCACCTAGATCCCACTGTCCTAGGTGATTATCATAATTTTCCCCTTGAAAGTTGCATGGATAATCATATTTAATTCCTTATAACCTATGATACCATCACAAATACTAGCCCAATAAGTGCATTGGACCTCAAAATGTGAGTAGGGGTTCCATAGGGATAAAAAAGTCCCTTATCTATAAAACTAATCCATGAGCATTAACAAGGTAAGAACAATACAAAAATGAATTGGAATTGGAGGGAAAAGACATTTTATAGAGAATCCACAAATTTCACTTGGTCATTATGAGATCCTCTTAGCTCCTTTTGATGGACCATTAAAATCATTGGAAATATATTATTGAGACCTCAATTGTGTATTCCTTAGTTTATTCTTCTTTAGCATTTCACCTTAAAGCCATTTTTCCATGAGGTGTTAAAGCCCCGTCCATTCAAATATAATTTCTTCATATTTCTCTTTGTTACTTGGACACCACCTTGTCATTGCATTTTCTTGTCATTCATCAAAAATCAGCTTAAGGACCCCCACACTTTTATAGATGGATCAACCCATCCATTTTATACATTTTTCGTTTATTAAGTGTTAGATCCTTCATCACATGGTAACTCCAACACCATAACCCCTTTTTATTTTAATGCCCATGTCATTCAATCTATATTTTATTAAGAATCTAATTTATCTTCATACCATATCCAACACCACTTAAATTTATTATTTTCATGATGACAGCCCATGTCCCCTCAGACTCCCCCCTCTTATAACCTCTTGGTTTACTCCAGGTGGGTATTGCACCACTTGTACTTGGTTTTGTTAGTGGCATAATCATTAAGTCACCCTTGTTAAAATCATTAGAGATGAGTCACCATTATGTCCCATGGAGCTCGTTCAAAACCACCTTTAGTCTTGTTATAGTATATCAACCCCTTTGTGAGTCACACCCATCTTATATTGTAGAGATTTTACCTCCAAATGTCCCATTGGTTTACTAATATGTCTTTGAAGAACCTCTATCCTAGTAATTGGTTGTTCCATTTAGAATTATTTTAATCATTTCCAAGTCAACCTTTCATGTTCTTCTCTAACAAGGGAGGTCATAATTCCACCCATTATACCACTCTTTTCCACATTGGTGTCATCCTTTGATAGTCACATTATACTATGTACCTCGTGACTTTGTTGAAGATTCATTATTTCTTCAACTTTGGTAAACCTTCCTCTGTCAACTTCAACACATGTATTCTAGGGGATTGACCTTATAGGGTGATGTACCTTGGATACATTTTCCTCATTAGTGGGTACCTCAAATCAAGCAAAGGGATACCTCAGTGCCTTCTAACTTGGTTGTTTCTCGTGTGCTCGAATTCACCTCATTATCACATTATTGAGAATCATATACTTGATGACATATTGTTTTAGTAGATTGTATCAACATTCACTAAACATGTGTGAGATGTTCCTAGACCTAAGGAGGCAATTACCCTTTAGGTAGTCCCCCACATGCCCAACCTTCAACAATTCATTGTTCAACCTTTGATATAGTTTAGTAATTTTTTCTGGCTCAGTTTCCATCATTCTCAAAGCCCAAAACTTAAGCCTCCCTTCAAATGGATTATTTATCCATAAACTGCCACAATATTCCACTAAATAGTTCGTCACAATACATTTGACAATGTTATATTAAAAATCTGAAATTTAACACTATTACAATTTTATTAAATTTCTAGATCTGTAGATTTTACTATAATTAGTGCATGTGCGCGAATGGAAATTATGCAGAAAATAGAGAATGATAAAATAGATCTCTCACACACACATAAGACATAAGATATGCTCTAGGAAACCCTTTCGAGTGAAAACCTTGCTGGAAGGTGAGGTCACTCCATTCTCTTTCTCTGTCTGGAAATATGGCTGTACGTACAAAGAAGTAATATCTGTGGCCTATGGGATACTACAATGCACAGATCCTCCCTATGTAATCTACCTCCTACCTCTCTTTGCTATCTTTTCTCAGCTATGGAACATAATGCTCTTGAAATAATGGAATGCCTCTTCCTCTTAATGGCCTAGTTATAACACAAGCTGATAACCTACTAGTTATTAAGTTTTACACATCAAATATTAACTAGAGTTATAATATCAACTCTCATGGAATATTTTACATCAAAATCATGTTGATAACCCATTTTCCATGAATAATGGGGGTTGACATGGGATCCTCCTGAATTGTACGTGTGAAAACAAGAAGGTCAATTTTTGAGTGGAATAAATTTTTCACGTGGACTCAGATTGACACACTTCTTATGTTGTTGGAAAGATATATGTGTGTAGAATATCATGAGAAGGTGTGACACTAACGAAAAAAAATTTTTCCCAAAAAAATGTTGCTTGACGCCTCAAAATGCTCCCAGGAAGTTGTAGATCTTGTTTTGCTAAATTGGGTCCCACCGATAAAAATGGTCCCATGAGCTTATTCCTCCTATTTTTCCACTCTGAATGCATAGAGATGGATAATAAACAATATAATGATCTAATTTAGATCACTTGTTTAAATCTTTAGAGCCCCTTCCTATTCAACAAGGTTTCTCTAATTGAGATCACCCCCTCCCATGAACAAGAGGGAATTTGGTCCTATGTACCCATATCAACAATAGTTATTGCATCAATCCTGACCCCTTTGTTCCAAGCACATGCATATGGGACTATGTATTTCACTATACCACTTTATATCCCATTGATACAAGCACATTGATTTACTATGTATTATTTTTCTCATACCCACTTTTCTAGCCACATGTTATTCTTTGTAATGAGTTATCTCTGTAGTTAGGGATATGCCTCCCTCACCTCATTGAGATTATGTATTCCCACTTTGAGACTACTATTTGATTAGTGGTAACCAACTTGTTCTCTTTTGGTTCGAATCCTTGCAACAATCTGTGTGTGTGTGTGACCACCTCTTGTGTCTAGTGAAAGAACACTAAATGTATTTCGGTCATATGATGTGCTCCTAACACTCATACATTGGGGAGGAATTTGTTATCATGCAAAAAATGATCATCTAGCCAAAATCATTAGTGCAATCAAAATACATCATGTTAGTATGGTTTACACTTTAAATCCCACTTTTATTTATGGCAATAGCCTAGAGAATCACTTTTCCTAAGTTATTTCTATTAATTTACCCATTAACATAAGAATAACCCATAAACTCATTAATTTTATGTTATTCTCATAATTTTATCCACTTGTGTGAAAATAATTTAGTTGTTTTCATTCACATTATTCATTTGCATATAAATAATTTATTTATTAATTATTTCTAATTGTTTTGCCCTATCAAATGAAAACAGTCTAGCAAATAATTTATTTATGGATTATTTTCATTAATTAACTCAATGAATCATAATCTTTAAGTTAGTTACCCAAATAAAGGTTATTAATCTTTATTTTTTTACCTCTTCCTCATGCAAATAATAATAAAATCCCAAATTAGTTAGACATTGATTTGTTCCGACAAATTTTTTTAATATTTAATCTCATCAAATCTAGGTACTATTTTATTATCAATAGGAGAGGTTTCCTCCTCATTTCACCATAAACTGTTTTCAATGGCAAAATTATGATCTTAATCCGTTTGAGTCTTCTCCACTAAGAAGCTCAACAATTTTCTCTTTTTCCTTATTTCATTTTCTTTCCCTTTTAGTGATAGGGATACTATTGTTGCAAACAAGATTGTCAATGAGTGTTGCCAAGGAGGATTTCCCCAGAGTCATTGTTCAACTGTAGCTTCTCATAAATGACATAATACAAAGTTATTATTGGGTACTATTTGGAGTTCATCACATATTATATGGTCTTGTATCTTTGTCTTGCTCACTAATATCTTGTACATTTATAAGTAAAATATATGAATGTGTGACCATCCTAGGGTTTAAAAACAAATCCTTAAATTTTCTTGTTGGAATATTTGTAACCAGTAGATTAGATCTCTTTGCTAACCATTGTTGCAAAAAGACATTAACTCTCCTAGTGGCCTAATATTTAACATAACTCAATTGCTACGTAGGGGTAAGGATTGTCCCATTCAACCTCGAACTAGTGTTATGGGTTTGAACCTTTTAGAGTGTTATTTGAAGTTCATACATGGCTAGCCCCATATGCATGAGTAATGGGGTTTGATGTGACATCCACTTGCACCATGGTGGTGAACATGGTAAGGCAACTTGGATGACTCTAGTATAATGTTTTCATATGAACATGTTTTAACATTATGCTTGCATTGTTGGAAAGGTATCTAAGTGCAAATCAGTATCTCGAGGTTTGACACTAAAGTGAGAAAAAATCACCTCAAAAAAATTCATTTGCTGCCTCAAAACGATTCTATAATCTTTCAAAGACCAATTCTACAAACTGAGACTTGCTAGTAAAAATGACCCTGCCAGCTAATTTGTCTATTTTTTCCACTCTAAAAGCATCAAGATAGACGAAAAATAATATGTTGATCCAATTTAAATCATAGATAAATAACCACAGTAGCCTCCACCTTAAAGGTTCCTTCAGTAGTGAAATCCACCTATGACACCCTGATTATGCCCACCTTCATAATGAGTATATAGTTTCATTATCAATCTTATGAATTATTTCTTCCTCATGAACCAATAACATTAAAGAGACATTGGCATGGAAGGGGATCATGTGCTAGTCAAATATTGCCAAACCCTCTATTGGATCTTTTACATAGCCAACAAAGACAATATCCTCTTTCATTGTCTAAGGTTTACTTGATCCTCCATTTCATAGACATATTTGTATATGTGTCAATCTCATATTATTGATATATACAACAATAATAGTGTCATACTTTTTATATATATTTTTAAATTTGTAAATTATATCATTTATAACAAATGTATCTCTTCACTTAAGTTCATTCTTTTAAATACACATCATGTAAATTTATATATTATTTGTATATTATGAAAAATATATTATGATAAGCTTATTGGCATTTTCATATAAATATCTACAACAATGTCAATGTTGTGTTTTACCACCTTTTTAATAAATTATTGTTACATAAAATCTTGAAATTATTATCACATGTATTTAATTTGAGTAATCAGGAAAATTGCTTGTCATTCTCTCCATCTAGATTCATTCCCTGTAGAGTGGAATATTGATTTGTTGTGTTAAAGCTAAAATGTTAGATGCCTGTGGGATGCATCTGCTCTTACTAAGTCATAGATTTTGTGAAAGTTGTTGACACTAGCCTAGGCGTTATAACAACAACGAACTAGATTTGATCTTGGGGTTGACCAAATAACTCCTACTAATTATGGATTCCTCTAAATATTTATTAAAATAAATAAACAAAGACCACTTTAGAATTATTCTTTTAGTCAGATCATGCACATTTCAATAACTATTATTATTATTATTATTATTACCGGAACATGAATTTTTAGAGAATTTGTAACTTCGATTAGATCTGTTGCCACTTTTACATCAGACACAACTATTTCATAAATATCATAGCTAATTACAACATATTTACAAAACTTGAACTCACATAGTTGGAATAACAAAATTGTTAAACAAATCATTTGAGCAAAGATCCTTTAACTTATTAGTTTAACACATTGGAAAAAATATCAATTTTATTTATTTTGGAAAATGTCAATTTTGTTTGATGATAATGTTTACATAAAAATATGTTATAGGTATATGCGATAAATTATTTATTTGAAAATAAATTAATATTATCACATTTTTATTAAAATTTTTAAATAAATTTAAAATTATATCACATTATATTTTTCATTATTAAAATTTTAATTTTTAATTAAAATTATTATTATTTTTAAAATATATATATATATTAATATTATAATTTTAATTAGAATTAATGCCATTTTGTTATTACATGGTAAAATAATAAAATGTAACAACATTTTTTAAAAACATGTTTTTGGTGATAGTCACATCAAAGTTCATTTGTCGACGTGTTTTGAACCAAACAAGTTGTGATTCAAAACATGTCGACAAATGAACTTTGATGTGATTATCGCTGAAAACATGTCTCAAAAACTTGATTTGGATCACATAATCATTTTTTTCCTTATTAATTACTTATTTTATTGTATAAAGTATAATAAATGCAAATTCATTTTAAATTTAGATTTTTCTTTTTTGGTTAGATGAATGAACTATTGGTGAGTCTCGTACTTACATGAAACGAGATCGATTTCAACCAATACCACTATAAATGTTCAGCCAAAAGATTTAAACATGAAACATTTTACTCACATTTACTTTATATTTTCATGTACTTACTGAGTAAGCTCCTAAAAATACTATTTCCATGATTTTAGACTTTTGTGATCTATACTAATTTTATAAAATCTTTCAGGTTAATCACATCATAATATAATTAATTCAAAAAACTTTATAAAAAAATACTATTTCCAATCTATATATATATATATGACATAAAATTAATTGTTAAAAAAATTAAGTTTTATTAAAATAAATTTAATGTTTTTAAACACACAATAATTTTTTTTTTTTTTTTTTTTTTTTTTTTTTTTTTTTTTTTTTTTTTTTTTTTTTTTATTATTAAATTTAATACCATATAAATCATATATATATATATGTATGTTAAATTATAAAATAAAATAAAATAATATTTATTTTATTAAAAAAACCGTTTAAAATATACTTATTTACGATAACCAAATGTAAAAATACATAATTGAATAACACATAAAACAACCTAGAAACATACTACATCATAGGCTAACCAACAAATTATAATATAATGTTGACTTTCTATTTAAACATATAAGAATACACTTGCATAATTCAATTATGATATTAAAACTTTGGCATATGAGTGTGATGTGCCTCAAGGGTTTAATATTTTGTTCAGACTTCTGCAAAACGTGTGGATGAGTATTTTAAAGTTGGGTGGTCAAAACAGATGGGTATTTTAAATTTGGGTGGTCAAAACAGATGGGTATTATAAAAAATGTGATATTAAATTAATTAATTTTTAATTAAATAATAAATTGTGATAAGTGTAAGTTTATTTTTTTAAGTACTTTTGGAGATTTTTGACATATAAACATTCACCCTCTCAACTACTTCTATTTGGATTTGGATCATTTTAACATTTCTTAGTTGTATGTACTAATTCAAAATTACATTGAGCAATGTTCTTAAAACAACTGTGTTGGAAAAGATGTCATACCCATGCACATCTCCATGTTAGTGGTGAACTATGACATATGAGGTTCCCTTTGGTTGTATATGTTGTGGGGTTTATATATGTCCTTTCTCAAAGTAGGTAAATGCCCTTTTCTATGATGTAACGTGAATGCTGGTTTGGGAGCAGGCCCTTGATAGGTTTATATTGGTAGATATGGATCACCAGAAATCCATTGGAAGGCTACTACATGTAATGAATGAGACTTCACATCATATTTAAAATATAATTTGAAAAGGTTCACTATTAAATAATCATTTCTGTTAAAAACGTGGTCTAATATTCTGATTAAACTGACTAATCTCCAAATTATAATACAATATATTCTATAGTGCCCATCCATGCATGTCTTATATATAAAATAAACCATTTTACATCATTTTCATATTATATTATCTAATTATATAGAAAGGAATAATTTTAAATGATAAATTATAATAGAATTTTATATTTTCTCCATGGAACAAATCATCAATGTTAACTTTTCACATCTACAAGTCGAAATGATTATTAATTGCAATCTATTTGATACACCTACAAAGGATATGGTGCAGTTTCATGAATAGGGGAGTAAAATATATTGTTATTACACATGTTTAGATTTTTGAATCGTTGATTCATTAGCTACCAGTTATGTCACACCATTCATCTCACCACATACATATTCTAATTTTTTACTTCTAATTTTTCTATCCACAATTAAATAATCAAGGTGTAAGTAAAATTACACCTATGCAATAATGAAATTGGAGTATAAGGATCCAATGTTGGTTTTCAACTTTTAGCTAACAATAAGTCTTTGCGATTTATGTTTCATATAATCATTTCTTTCCTTAATGCAGTGAGATCTTTATTTGGATCAGATATCAACTTAGTTTGATAAAATGAATAGCATTATAATAGACACTCATAGAATAGGATTTTGAAATACATCTCTCTTATTTCCAATGAGAAGGTTGGTTTATTCTTATGTCTATATATATATTTTTAAGTGATTATATATTATATATATATATATATATATATATATATATTACTTAAGGGATATATATTACTTAAAGGTTATATAGGGTTATTTATATTCTTATTTATATATATTAGACAAAATGTTGTGTTTTTAAGTTATTATATATCTTAATATATTGATATGATGTAAAATATCGAAGTAAGTGTATAACTTATAAAGTTAACATGGATTCATAAATCATAAAATGATATTTTCTTATTTCTTATTTTACTGTAATATACCTAATTCTTATTTTACTGTAATATACCTACCATCTTAACCCTGAATTGTGATTAAGGATGTTGGATGTAATTAGATCCAACTTTCATGGTTTATTATGAATATGGATTATCGAAATTCCTCTTTTTTATCACTTAAATCAAATTTATGATATTGTCATCATATTCTGTTCATCAAGAGCTTTCCAACAATATAAATTTCATCTTATTCTGAGCTCCAACCACAATGTTATGCCCATTTGAAGATTTATCCCTTAAAGCCACATCATCATATGTACAGTCCACTTCGTTGGAACGTGGAAACCTTTGGGCCATGCGACACTCATGCATGGGTCCACATTTTTTGTCTATCTTTCATATCACACTCCCACACTACTAAATATTGAGCCAATTTTCGATGACTCTTTGTCTTTCTTGTGACGATCATTCATAGCTATAATGACAAAAAGAGATTATGTGAAACGTCATTTATTTTACTATCATATTTTTGACAACTCCTTAATCGTCAAAATTTCGACTGTAATTGTTGTCATAACTACGATGGAAAGAAAATTTGTTTGTGTTGTCAAAACATGTGTTGGAAGACCAACATAAACTTGACATAGTTGTGACCTTTAGGCATGGGAAAGGCTATCATAGTACGCATCTCAATTCTGATGGCCAAACAACCAGTTTGTGATAGCCATGCAATGTTTATGCACGGGAAAGGCCGTTACAAGACCAAAAATACCACTAATTCTGCAAATCATGTTGTGATGAACATGCCATAGTTGCGACATTTAGGTTGTGGGAACTCTCGTCGCATGACTGATCATCCTACTAATTCTACAAATTATGTTGTGATGACTATGTTGTAATTGCAATTTTTAGGTCGTGAGAAGTCCCATTGCAAGACTAACGATCCCACTAGTTTTACAAAGTACATTATGACGAATATGCAGTAGTTGTGACATTTAGGTTGTGGGAAATCTCTTTGCAAGACTGATGGACCCACTATTCTTACAAAATATGTTGCCATGCCCATGTCGTAGTTGTGACATTTGAGACATGTGAAAAATTCGTCGCAAGTCCGATGACCCCAAAAATTTAAGAAAATGTGTTGCAATGGTTAGAATAGTGTCACAATACCGATGAAGTTGGAAATTTAAAAATAAAAATAAAAAAAAATCATTGGTTGAACATTGTCACCATGTTTGGGCTTCCTTTAATCATCAATAATGGGGATTTGAGGGGCCCTCAATGTGCCTGATGTACGTGTAACTAGAAGAAATTGTAAAACACCTCTTCAACCTTCGTGGCATAGTGAATGTCTTATGGGATAAGGGAGCAAGATACTTCAAACAATATAAAAAAAATTAGAAATTCGTCATTGAAACTTTGGAAGAATGACAATCCACTTCATACAAGAACCAAAATATGAACAAAATTTGGTAGTTGTTTCCAAGGTTCCTTCTATGGAATGTGTAGAAAGAATGCAACTAAATGATCTTAAAAAACCAATATAGAGAGACAAAAGAGTTATGGATGGTATTGAATGAAACATCTGTGAAATGGTCCAAGCAATTAGCTGGAAGGATGAGGTAAAAAACAATATGGAGAGAGAGGGTTAAATCTCTAGGGAATTAATATCACTACAATGAAAGGATCTTCTAACAAAGGTTTTTTTTGGAAGCCCCTATAAAAAAATCCCAAAAATTCATTTGTAGTGGAGGCCACTAGGAAAGGTGGGCGAGAAAATGTTTTAGTGAATGTTTCTTTAACGGTGTGTCTACAATCTGTAAACGCACCAGTGCTTTACTATCCATGCAAGCACTGATGTTGCATAGAACATGGTGCATCATGGAAAATTTGTTTTTATAAAATCAAAAACCCGGTACGCTAAATGACACAACGCACTGAAACTTTAATAACCAATAGAATCGATGCCCTTCATGTAGTAAAATTCCATGGTGCATACCATGAAGGACGAAATCTATAATTTTTAAATTAAAAAAAAATGCGATGTTATTTTCCAATTATGCACTAATGTAGTAAATGTATGGAAATACCTTGGGGCATCTGTTAAAGAGAACCACTAGGCAGTTTTTATTTCTTTTAAATAGAGTGGTGTTATAGTTAAGAAAAGAACGGGTGCGATACCTGTATTAGAATTCCCAGGGAATCTTAAGAAAAGAACTATGCTATATTTTTTAATTTAAGAAAAAACGCGATGCTCTTGGATTTATTACACACCAGTGCAATTAGAGTAACACACCAAAGGAGGGTTAAATAATAAAAAAAACTCTTGGCCATAAATTTCGTTTTTACCATCTATAGTGCTAGAGAGCTCTGAAGCACTAGTGCCACTGTTGCCTCATGCAAGAAACCTGATGTTGGTACTTCTCTTGCTCACCATCATTTCGTACCATGCTCACTGCCTCACTTTCCAATTTTTTCAAATCTTGTTATTTTTTTTCTCCATTACTTGTCAAAAAATCCCCTTCGACAACCAAATGTCCAGGTAATGTCTATATTTCTCTCTAATTTAATTTTTTTGTGGATTAGAATTTCAAATTGGCTTAAATTTTCCATTATTTTTGAAAGAAAAAAATTCCCTACGTCGTGCGCTTGATATGTTCGACTCGCACTGATAGCGGTGCACCCAGTAAATTTATGGGATGCAACATATTTCAATGTGTGAACATAATGCACCATGATTGTTGCGATGCGTTTCATAAATGAAAATGCATCAGGAAAGCGATAAATTATATGTTGATGCATTACTCCCGGTGCATTTATATTTACTAAATGCATAGAAAAAATAATATTTAAAATTATAGTTATAGCTCAGTGCGTTCAATAACTTGAACATTTCATACCAGTGAAAAAAATTATGTACATACAAGTGCATAAGTGTGACTCACTATGATGAAAATTTAAATTTGTGAACCAAAAATGGTGCATCATACTTATGTGCACATCAAGAATGGTGTAGTTATGTTTGAAAACACATCGGAGATGGTGCATGATTGTGTTTTGAGCACATGAATGATAATTTTTTTTAAATTGAAAGTTATGTTTCAATATTTATAAGTACATGTTTCATTTAAATCAAAAAATTGTATTTTATGTATGAGGCTCATTTATTTTTTAATTCAATCATGTAGCTGAGATGTCAGTAGAGGCAACTACAACAAAGGCAGCTACAGTAGGCTAACCCATATAATATGTGTAACACACTCCCAAGTTAACTAGTTTGCTAGGGTAAACATGTGACGAGAGGCTACTATGATCTGATTCAAATTCCCATGTAAAGTTAAGGAAGTCGAATGGGAAAACAAAACCAAACTAACCTTCCACACATGCTACAAAACCTTGAGGAGCCAACCAACCTTTCCAAGTGACCAACCCTTATGAAAACTCAACATTTTAGTAACATAGAGCCTAAGTCACTCCCATGACATGGGCATGCATGTGAATAGGACCCTCCAGTCGCTCCCATAGTAAGGGCATGCCAACAACTGGGGACTTTTTCAACTAGTTCTGAGCCTACGACCCAACATTTTGTGCCACTTTTTCAGGGCCAAGACTCAAGTTGCTGCCTAAAATTCCATGAAACTTCTAGAAATGAAATATAACATCAGATCAATGATACTAATACAAATACTTTAAAAAATACTTGACTTGACCCCTACTAGCCATGACAGACATTTCATCAAACATGTCACAAATATGCATTCTACAAGTCATAACAATAGATCTGAGCCTAAGGGTCTCATACTTATCTGAGAATCGCTAAGAAGCATTGATGACTTATCACATTAGATGCATTATCATCTATTAGGTCATATATTTATTTTTCATTCGTTTACAAATTAAAACATGATGAGAGTCATACATCATCATTGTCATAAAACATACTAATAACTAGCATATAAACAACAAAAATAATAACGATACAACAACCATAGAATTCACATATGAACCAGTACATTTACACATGAAATACCAAGAAGAAGGAGCTCTTATTAATTAATGCATAAGCCACCTAGGTTTGGGACTTCTAAATACCACTTGGCCATAGATTAACTGAACCAAATATTTCTTTCAACCAATCACCCCCATGCCATATTCCAAGGATGAATGTGGGAATCATAACCAAAATCAACTAGGGCTTACTGAGGCTAAACTACCTCACCCTCATAAATAAAAATAGGCTTTACCGTAATCCCCATTGGATCACTAGGACCTAAACTAGAATGGATGCCATTGGATTTCTCCATCTACACCATGATGAATTTTCTTATCCCTTATTCTCTATGTTTTACTATATATCCCTCTATTCATCGGTCAAGGATTTCTAGGCCTAATCGAGACTCTAGCGTTTGGGCTTTACCCTATATCCCATTTCGGGAGTCCTAGGCCCAATCAAGACTCCACCCTCAAGACTTTATCATATATCCTGCCACTCATCTGCCAAGGATTCCTAGGCCTGATTGAGGGCAACCACCTCTAGGATTTACTTTATATACAACCATTCACTAGTTGAGGATTATTAGGCCCACTGAGGTAACACAAAATCATGATTTACTGCAACCCACAGTCTGGTTCATTACTAGGCCAAGGTTTTACCATAATCCATAGTCTGATTCAGGGATCACTAGGTCATGCGTTCTTTCATTCAGAGACCACCTCACTTAGTTTTGAATCCATCCGAAAATATAGCTCAACCAAAACATCAGAACCCCATCACACCATGGCTATCCAGAAATGGAAATGCAAGGCTAAAGAACACTATCCCACCTAGAAAAACCCATGCCAATGACAACAAGACAACCAAGAACACACAATCATAACCATGCATGTCAAAAATATCAAAAAAATCATACATGCAACATGATACCTTCAAATAATCTCGTTATAACCACTTGATCCTGCTCTTCCTTGCTTGATCTTTGATTCCTCTTGCCTTATTTGATTTTCTTGATCCAATGTTAGAGTGCTCCAAGAAAGATCTAAGTGTCCAAGAGTGTGTGAGAGAGAGAATAGAGAGAGATCCAAAACTGAATTGACAAAAGTCTATGAATTGGTTTTCATAAGACTTTTATCAACAAGGCCTCTATTTTCTTTATTTTCCATTATTTTCCTTTAATTTACTCCTCACATGCAACCTGTGATATTTCACCTTCCTTTTCTCCTAATTTCCATTATTTTCATAAATAAAATGCCAATTAATGCCACTTCACCTTTCCAAAGCCTTTGTCATTTCCTTTTCCATTTTCCTTTAGCCATAATAATGGAAATAAACACCCACTAGGATGTTTTTCCCACCATTCAACTTGGAATATGTGTTGCATGACCTCTCTCTCTCTCTCTCTCTCTATATATATATATATATATATGGGTATATTACATGAATTTTTAGCAAGGTTGTTACCAAACCCTCCCCCTTGGGGGAACATTGTCCTCGGTGTTCAATGACACCTGTAAACTAGGAAAAAACTGAAAATAAAACATACTCCATATGGAGCTTTATAACACAACTCATTACGGTATTTACAATAACAACCACATATAATTATACGCATTTTCTTCAACCAAAAAATAACCATACTTTTCATGGAGCTTTATAATTCCATCTTGACACAATATTTACAATAATATACACACATACACATTTTCTCAACCATCAAATAAAAGGATACGATACATGCATCAACAACAAGGGAATCTAAAGGCTCACACCTCCAACCTCAAAGGTAGTATCAAGATTCCCCTCCTTCCCAAGGAGTCCAAAATCCATTGCCAAAGTCAAATTTGCATCCAATATCTGGCACTACGATCTATGCACTACTTTTCTTCTTAGTGAACAATTACTAGTTCATTGTTCTAGGGTGCACTCCCAATGTGCATCTCATTCCATCTATAAATTATAATGACCAAAACAAATCCATCCCCTGACCTTCCCTTCTCTGCTACCCAGTCCCTCGGGAATGTGATCATTCCCTTCCATGCAGTCACTCACCTTCCAAGTTCCTTGGTATCCCCTATCCTGAGAGATCCATCCATTGGCAAAGTTTCCTCACATCAAAAGATATCAAAACCAAGGCATATCCCTACCTCAAAACCATCATACTGTTCATATCATACTCGTGGAAAACAATGGACACTATTGGGTACTAGTGTCCCACAATGGACTTGCTCCTGAAGTGCTTTACCAACATAATGTTGCATTTTACAATTTCTTTAGATGTTACTACTAATCCTTGCATTCAATTTCAATCACCCAACCGAGAAATTTCATGCTTTCCTGTACCAAGCACATATCTTCCATTAGATTTAAAATAAATTGAAATAACTTCAAATCATACCTCATTGGTGGCCCATCAATAAGGTACACCTACAATTCTATTCACTTCCTGTCACAACAAGTCAAATTAGTGGTTTGATCAAGTCATCATGCGTAAACATATCACATTTGGTTAGCTCAAAACACAACCATCATAGATCAAAATCATGAATCTCATGAAATCATCATAAACCAGAATCATAGATCACATGTAACCATCATAAATCAAAATCATAGATCATTTGTATAATAAAACTAAAATAAAATGTTGATACTTATCCTTTAATTTGTCCTTACTTCTTGCTTTTTTCTTTCTGTACACACACTGGATCGATTGCCACACCTGGCAAGAACCCAATGCCTTTGATTTCCTTTAATCATGTACACATACATGGAGTGTAAATCACAACACATACATCCAAAAACAATGTACAACATGACATAATACATACACCCACACCCGACACAAAATCACAACACATACATCTAAACTTGGTGTACAACACACACATCTAAACCTGGTGTACAACACAACAAATACACCTACATCTGGTGTACAACACAACGCAATACATACAACACAATACACATACATACACATAGTACAACACAAAAAATACTTATGTCATGATACCATGACTACACAATGCACATACATAGTACTGCATGCACGCAACACAAAATGTATGACATGCACACAATACCACATGTACACTAGTACCATATGTGAAACATGTACACAATACCACCTATACACAACACTGTTGGGGCCTTCGTTTTGAGATTTTTTGAAGAAAGAAGCCACTAATAGGTGGCAGAGATGACCGTTGGGGAGTTTGAGAGTTGACAACCAAGGGAAGACTGGAAACTGAAGGATGACTGGCAATCACAGAGAAGTGGCGGGTGTTATGGTCTTGTAATTTATAGTGATCAATTGATGATTATCTGGTTATTTATTTTGGAAATATGTTGGTAAATTTTAGCTTATGAATCACTAGGTGTCATAGCCTAAAGGTTTGTTTGTCCAAGGAACCATTTAGTTCTTGAAGCTCTGTGGTCAAGGCAAGTGTGAACGTTTCAAAGATTTTTTCTTCATATAAATCCCATGTCAGATCATTTTGTGTGTGTTTTCATGGTAGAGTGCTCAGAAGCATGTTTCAAATGGTATATCTGGTGCTTCAAACCAACTTTCAAATCAAAAGATAGAGAAAGTTGAAATATGATCCTCAAAACCACAAAACAAAGAAAAAGGCCTAAGTGTGAAATTATTTATTTGAATTATTAAAATTAATTTAAAAATAACTTAGCAACCTAATTTCTAAAACATTAGAACCACATTTAATTTCATGTGTCAGTCCCAAGTCAAAATTGAAAAGTCAAAAAAGGTTGTGGCCCCACCCCACACTTCATGTATTAAAATTCCCTAATGTTAAAAACCTCAAGATATGTACATGTTTTCATGGACAACAATTGATGAATTATGGTGGGAAATATATAAAAGGAAATATTTCATATATTTATGAAATGATTTTTACGGATGGGAGGCTAAGAAAAAATTATACTCATGTAAATGAATTTTACAGATAGAAGGCTAAGTTAAAACAAGACTTATAGGTGAGGTGAAATGAATTTACAAGTGAAAATAAAAGGAGATTTACATGTGTGAAATGAGGCTATAGATGAAAGTAAAAATTACTTTACCAACCATAGCAAAATAGGGCATGGTTTTTAAAATCCATGGGAAAGAAAAACAAGACATGGTTTTTAAAACAAGGCATGGACTTCAAAACAAGATGGTTTATTAAATAATTCAAATAAATATGTTGAAATTTTAATTATGAAATTCATTTACAGGTTTAATCAAATTATTTGGAAATATTATTGAAAAAATATTTTTTCCCCAAATATTTTGTGACAATATGAAGTATTCAAAAGATAATGAAAATTAAAAAGCGATAGAAATAGAACTCAAATGGACAACTAGTTGATACAGGTGGAAGATTTAATCAGATTTGAGAGGGCAGCTAGCATGTTTTGTGAAAACAACTTCAACATTTCCAGATTCCAAGGTAGAGGATCAACATTTAAAAACCAATTTCCAGATTTGAACGCTGAAGATTTTCCAGCAGTTTGATATTTCCTGCAAATTTCCAATGATTAATGTTCTTTTCTAGGTAAAACTAAATCTATTGATGAAAACATAATATACAGTGAGGCTCTAGCCTCTGTGGGTCTAGGTCAGCCATATGACCATTTTAAACATCAAGTCTTAAAATCGAGACTGCCCCAGATAGGGAAACCAGTCCGAGAACGAGATAAAGATAGGTTCATTCTGCCCACGGAGGGGCTACAATTCCAGAACTCAAAATTTACTACCAAAATTGACCTCTGTAAAATTCAAAATAGCCGGCCAAAATTAACCATTGTAAAATGAAAAAACAAAACTAAGAACCCGAGCTTGACACGTGACCTATGGCATGCAACTGCTAGGTGTCTTAGGATGGTGGCTTCTCTTCCATGATCAGACACCAGCCATACTCTCCTGAATCAGTTTCCTCTTCCTGCCTGCCACTTGTGGTGTCATGTGGCTCTCGGTCTTTCACCTAAATGCCTTTGTCTTTGCTAGTGGCATTGCCTCCCGATGTCTTCTATCTGCTGCTAGACGAATGGTCCATGACTTTCTATGGGTGGCTGTAGCTCGGCTCCCCCTGAATATTGATGTGCGAAGGAGGGACCTGGTTCACCTTAGGGCTATGGTCTGGATCAACGCACGAGCAAGCTACCTCCCTGAAGTCCACCGAGACGATAGCAATGATTAATGGTCTGTCCATGGAGCGGAGAAAATGAAATTGAGCCTGCTGGGAAGAAGCAGTGAGATTGGTGTGTTGGGTGGCTTCATCAGTCTGACGAACCTCACGGTAGCAAGCTCGTCCTCTGCCACTACGAGTATCCAAATTTCTGCCATAGAAGCAGGAAGAGGAAGGGTTGGGGGGTGGGGAGGCTGAAGGGGAGGTCAAAACAGATGGAGGTAATGACGGGGGATGGATGGCACTGCCATGACTAACACCTCGCCTGCATCACATGCAATGGCATCGACGCATATTTCTCTGAGATGGATGCTACAGCGAGAGTTGAGTCAAAGTGGCAGGGAGCGGGGTTAGTATAGCAAAGGAGAAATTGTGAAGAATAGGGGGAATCAAGTCAGGGCTAGAGACAGGGGCCAAGATATCAATTTTTAGGGTGCAATGAATGGACTGAGAGAAGTGGTGACCATTTCCTAGGTCGACGCAGCAGAGGAGTCTGCAACGTCTACCCGTTGTGGTGCAAAGGCTTGGCTCTGCTGTGGCAGGGTGGCAAGAGAAACTCAGACGTAGAATGGAGAATTGCAGAGGGATTAGATCCATATTTTTAAGTTTGCGGGGGATGTCTTGATCCTCACAATGGGTTGATGGTGTCGGCTGAGGGGCAAAGGCCTGCCTTAAATTCCCACAGGGGAATGCACAGTTTACCATGTGGTTCAGCCACCTACTTGTTTGGCGACATATCTGCATTGAACTTTCATCTGCCACTCGCATCCAAGGGTGCTGCATCCATTTGCACCAGTATGATGTATTCTTGTTGGTGTATGGCATATTTAATAATTTCGAGCGAACCTGTGTATAGAGTTCGATCACTTACCACCCCTAGATTGGCTAAGAGGTCGGCCACTTTGTTTTCGTTTCTCTTGATGTGTTTGAAGGTGATTTCTCTATTCGTTGCAAGCCAATGCTCAATGAGTTGCAAACGAGCTACAAGTTTCCAGCTAAAAGATAGCTTATTAACTGGAGTTCCCTGAATAATTTGATTGGCCATATTGATGAGGATTTGTGAATCTCCTTCCATTATTAAGGGAAAGTAACCATGCTATTGAGCGAGTTTGAGACCTTTCCATAATCCCTCCAGTTCAGCTGAGTTGTTCGTGTCCCATCCTGATGTGCCTACGAAAAGTAGCAAAGTATTTCCATAGTGTTCCCTAAAGAGTCCTCCATGTTCGGCCTGACCTGGATTACCTTTAGAAGTGCCATCAAATTTTAACTCGGTAAATCCTAGAGGCGGAGGGCACCATTTGTTGGAAGAGTGGTGGGAAGGGATAGATCTATTGGGGTGCTCTTGAGTCTAGATAAGCCTGAGATTCCAATTCATCCATATAGTCTGTTCTTGCAGATTGGTGGGAAAGTCATCATTGCTCCAAGTTTGGAGTGCTAGAGTTTCCTGAAGGTTGTTGCACATATTGCTCCATATGCTCTCTATGGGGGTGGTTTGATTCCTGAAGATACGCTGATTCCTTTCCTTCCAAATTGTCCAGATGAGGAGGCCTAGAACAATTCTCCATAAGGAGTTAAGCAGGGGACTTTTGTACGGGTTTTTAGCCCAGTGACGAATGGTTTTGGTGATGTCTTCTTTATCTCTACCATCTTTCTGACATCTGAAAATTGTTTTTCCCAAATTTTGTTTGCCAAATAACAGGAGTCCATGAGATGTTGTACAGTTTCCTCCTGAGCTTCCAGTTAGGGCATCTTGAGGGGCCATAATTTTTTTTTTTCTTAAGTTGTCCCAAGTAAGAATTCTTTTATGATATAATAGCCATAGAAATGTGGAGATCTTGGGCCAGATTTTAGGATACCACACTTTGTCCCAGAGAGGGTCCTTGTTAGTCTAAGTATTAATCATAAGGTTGTATGCCTCTTGTGTGGTGAAGGTTCCATGTGGTTTGTATCCCCAACGTAGGATATCCTTTTCTTCAGAGAATCTGATTCTCCTATTGGTTAGCTTTGTGTCCAACTCCTTATACATTATCTCTATACCATGCCTGATGATGCATTCTACTTTGTGCCATTGTCTATATCCCTGATCAAGGGTGGGAATCCAGTACTGGTTGATCGTTTCCCAACGATGAGCTTCCTCATCCTCTGTTTGTGGAAGTGAGATTAAGTTGTTGAGTTTGGTTCTTTGTTGCCATGTATCCATCCAAAAGTGGGCATTGTTGTCATCTCTTATTTCCCAAAAGTTATGCTGATGGATCATATGTCTGTCCAATCTAGTTGCATTCCAAATTAGGGAGCCCTTACCCGTATCTGTGAGCCTGATCAAGTCTTCATTCAATCTATTGTTGGCATACATGGCTCTCCATAGGATCGCCTAGGGTGTGTGCGGAGCTGAAAGCCACTTCCACCAGATTCTTGCTCCCATGACTGCGTTACTGTGTTGAGGGTCCCGAAGACCAATTCCCCCAAGGTTTTTTGGGAGGAAAACTGTCGCCCACTTGACCAGTGCCCATTTGTGATTATGTCCCGCCGATCCCCATAGCAAGTTCCTTTGAAGATCTTTGATTTTTTTAAGAACCCATTTAGGTGCTGCTAAAATAGAGAAGAGATAAAGAGGCATCGATTGCAGTACAACTTTGATGAGGATTAGTCGACTTGCCATGTTTAAGGCCCTAAAGGTCTAGGAGCTGAGACGGGCTTCAAGTTTGTCTAGGAGCAGTTGCCAAGAGGGGTGCTTAAGAGCAAAATCAGTTAAGGGGGTGCCAAGGTACTTGGAGGGGAGAGAGGTGACAAAGAATCCCACAATGCGGGCTATGGAGGTTTGAGTTATGGGGGGAGTATGAAAAAAGAAGATCTGGGATTTAACAGAGTTGATGCTGTCTCTCGAGGCTGCTGAGAAATCGTCAAGGAGGGATTTGAACTTCTAGGCTTCTTGGATCGAGGGATGCCCAAATAACATGTTATCTTCCACAACTTGCTGGTGGGTGATGGCAGGGGAACTATGAAGGGATATACCTCGAAGCTGATGCTCCTGGAGGGCATGTTTGATGGTCCTGACCAACCCCTCAGCCATAAGAATGAAGAGGAATGGAGAGAGGGAATCCCTTTGACAGATGCCTCATGAGGGTTGAAAGGGGGTGGAAGGAATTTTGCTAACCAAAATGGAGAAGAAAGTTGAGGAGATTAAGCTCATGATCCATCGTACCCAAACATGTGAGAAACCAAATGTTGTTAACATTGTTTGCATGTACACCCAACTCAACTTATCAAAAGCTTTTGAGAGGTTGATTTTTAGAAGCATACCTGATTTCTTGTGGTGCTTGAGAGAGTGTATGATCTCATGGGTGAGGATGATGCCATCTACGATTTGCCTTCCTTCAACATAGCCCGATTGTTCTGGTAAGATGAACAGGGGAAGTGGCAACTTCAAATGGGAAGCTATAACTTTAGATATGATTTTGTAGATGACATTGCAAAGGGCTATAAGCCTGAATTTGTCTAGAGTATTAGAGTGTTCCTCCTTGGGGATGAGAGTAATAAATGTTGCATTTAGAGAGGGTAGCACCTAATTAAGTGTTCTAGACTCTTCGACTACCTACCAGACCTCCTCTTTGATAACATCCCAGAATCTTTGAAAGAAAGTGGAGGTAAAGCCGTCTAGACCAGGAGATTTTCCTTCTTGAAGTTTTTCCATAGCTAATTCCAGCTCCTGTAAGGTGATCAGACGGAGTAACAATTGATTGTGTTCATCTGTTATCACCTTTGGGATATGTGGGAGAATCTTGTCATTGCTGGCTGTTTGTTGATGTCAGGTTCTTGATGGACTGTTTTGAAGTGCTAGAAGAGTTCTTTTTCAATATCCCCATGATCTTCCAATTGGTCTCCCTACTGATTGTGAATTTGGGTGATGTTGTTATGCATTCGCCTCTGGATGGCAATACGATGGAAGAATTTTGTATTCCTTTCACCTTCCTTTAACCATCTTATTCGTGATTTCTATTTCCAGAGGATTTCCTCTTGTTTTTCTCTTTCTGTGATCTGTGTCTGAAGTTTATTTTCCTGTTCAATTACGGCTTCTGTCCTTCCTTCTTTTATGAAGGTTTGCTGGAGTTTCTCCATTTCCTGAGCAAGGGCTCTATGAGCTTGAAAAATGTTTCCAAAGGTAGCATGGTTCCACTGTTTTATTTGTGCTTTTAGGAACCTAAGATTTTGCTAGAATTGAAACATTTTCGATCCTATAGGGGGGAGAAAACTTTTCCATGCATGTTGAACTAGATCTTTGAAATTTGGATTGGTTAACCAAAAAGACTCAAAGCGGAAGGGTCTTCTAGTGGAGTTTCCCGGTCTTTGCCACTGAAGCGAAATGGGCCATGTTAGTGTCAGTCTTTCTAGCCTTCCTCCAGTGATCAAATATGCTCTTAAAAAGTGATTTTGAAGTGTCAAGGTCAAATTTTGTCATTTCAGTGAGTCTTCGAGCAAAATTTGGTCACTAGGCATTAGGTCTAGGGTTTGCTCTCACTCTTTTCAAAGTTGCCCAAGTGCCAATCTATGTCACTATTCAGCTGAATCTATCATCATTCATAGGGTTTTCATTATCATCTCAGTGTCTAATGAGTCATTTTACACCTTGTTCATGCTTCAGTTGCGCCTAGGTAAGGTCATTTCCCTCTCCT